>CM067508.1:22095616-22283116 GCA_034509495.1 Acestrorhynchus altus
CACCTACTATGGCCAGCCTTTGGACTGGATTGGGTTTAGACACAGCTTGTGTGTCTGCAGTGTTCTAGTGAAGTTATTTCTCAAACACAGCTACTTACAAGAAATTAAAGATATTAAATATTCATCTTTATCTGTTTTATGCCCTAATCAGCCCACAGAGGAGTTTAACATCCAATTATTATTCTAGAGCAGAAGCCAGTAAAATAGAGGTCTCATTCAGGGTTCAGACACAAATGTGATCCTATTTGAACCTGAACATATAACAGATAAACTATTGAGAACTATTTCAATTTGGCAAAATGTTTATTTCAGCAAGCATACATTTTCTAGCCTTTATGGTACAAGGTTAGCGACCAAGGAAACTCACAAACCAAGCACATGTTGTACATATCTCATGTAACATTGCTCAAATCTGTGCATTATGACGAGTGCTGTGACTCAAGTGAATTACACACACACACACACACACACACACACACACACACACACACACACAGGGAAGAGATGAAAAAAAGCATTCAGTGAAAAAAATCACATGGCAGTTTTACAAAGAACAGACAGACTTGCACATGTTTATTCTTCACAGCCAGTTCTATAGCAGTATTGCTCATATGCTCGGAGACTGTGGCCATTATTAAAAGCATTAATGACAAGTGCTGTTTCATTTTCAAATATGATCTGAGATGAGAAAAGAACATTTATTTACAGCATTTGTTATTCATAACTAGTTCAGGTCTGACAATAAATACCGTTGAAATATATTGAAATATAACAGTACTTAAAATTTGATATGGCATTTAATTGTTCACAACATAAATTGTTCTAAGATGTTCTGTGTTAGGGACAGTACAGAATAGCAGCTGAGATGCTTACATCAGTCTGCACGATGCTCCATGCGTTGGTCAGGCCGATGTTTCCCTCAGTGCCAAAGAGCTGTAGGCCTTTCTTTAGGTCACTTTGAGCATAGTGGTCAATCTGAACAGAGAGAGAGAGAGAGAGAGAGAGAGAGAGAGAGAGAGAGAGAAGAGAGAGATTTTAGTAGAGAACTGTATGTCAGAGAGAGAGGTTAAGTAAGGAACTGCATGTTGGCTCAAATGGGAGAATTCTGACCTTCTACTGTCATCACAGAGAACAGACAGTTCACCACTGCACACAGGTCTGTGATCCTCAGGTAAAACTAGGTCATGACATGCAGTAAGTGTGTGTGTGTGTGTGTGTGTGTGTGTGTGTGTGTGTGTGTGATTCTGAACAGTGCAGAGAACCTGGACTCAGAAGAAAGAAATAAAACAATATAAATAAGTCTGCTCTTATTTCCTAATTTTACAAATACTACTAATATTACTACTACCACTACTACTGCTACTACTACTACTATTGTTACTATATTTTTCTTTACAATTACTACAACGCATATTAGCAATATTACTTATATTACTACTACCACTACTCCTCCTCCTAATCCTTTCTATTATAAATATTAGTAATATCATTTTTACCTCTACTAATACTACCATTGACACTTGTAATATTAATACTATAATTACCCATATTCTACTAATTCTTCTACTATTAGTAGTATTATAATATTACGTCTACTAGTAGTAGTACTATTGCTAATATTACTTTTATCTGGGAATACAACTACTGTTAATAATATAATAGTATTATTACTAACATTACTCATAATACTAGAATATTACTACAAGTACTAATGCTACCACTAAAACCGCAGACCTCAGGTGTGAGCAGTGAAGAGTGCTATTAAAATATTGATACAAAACACATATTTACTCAGTTACTTCTGTGTTTCTCAGACTGTTCTCTGTCTTTCTGCATCATTTCTAATTAGGTCCTCATCTGTCTAGCACTTCTGCCTGACCTTCAGTATTCACACACAGTGCTCCCTTATACAATACCTCCCTCACTCTCTTACCTGACTCAATCCTTGTATCTTGCCAACTACCAGAACAAACTTTATCCTAATTAAACTCTGGGTAGTGCAGGAGTTCTCTAGTTGGATATGCAACTTCCTAATCAACCCGTTCTACCAGCGTGATGCTGTCACAGCTGTTGAGGTCAGATAACCTGTTAGTCTATCGATACATCAGGTCTAGACACACATGTGACCATTCTCTGAACAACTGAATTAACATTCCATAAGTTCAATTCAAATCCAGCTAAAAAAAAAATTCTTGACTGTTTACTTAGGTTGTGATTTTACCTGAAGCACATGAGACCTGCTATTGTGATATTAAGTGATTCACCATATATGATTCAAACTAATCATATATGGTTGCCTCTTCTTTTTCTATGAAATAGTGCCTGTAGTACCCGTCTCTTTTCACTGTCTGATTCAGTATCACATGTTAACAACTGACCTAAAACACACAGTTTAACCATTAATTGATATTCATTATGTCGAGGTTCTTTGAACTTTTAAATTCAATACTCATATGTCATTAATAGAAATATTTCACAAGCCACAGAAACAATATATGCTTTTACTCAGAGCGGACTATCAGCAGACTATGTCGTTTTCTGCATACATCTCTTACCTTTATTCATGGTCAAGAAATTTTATATCAGCATAAAGAACTGTAGTAGCCATAACCATGAGCCTGTTTTTTGAACATTATGACCTGTGACTTGGTTCCTAGAATGTTCTATTTGTCAGGATTTCTGGATGTCCTTAGAACCTTATCAAGTCGGTATCTGTATACAGTCACTTTCTGGTGAGTGTTTCATTTCTGATCAAATCAAACATCCATATAGGCAAACTGACAATGTTTTTGCTTTATTGACTTTCCAAAAAGAGGATCATGCTAAACATCTGTGGTGCTGAAGTCTGCTCTGGTTGTTTGAAATGAATTCCTGAACATCCTCTTTCCTGGCTTAGGTACTGAACTTCAGACTGCAGCTGAGAGGGTGTGTGTAATTGATTGATACAGCTTTCTGAATGAGCCGGCTGAGGTAAGGCTCTTCATCTGCACACTTTTCACATGCAAACAGTCTCTTGAGCCTCTTCCTTCTGCAAGCTCCACCAAACCTGAGTTCTGTTTGTGTGAGGTGATCAATAGAGAACCACTAAGCTACATCACTAGTTTCTGGTTTAACTGGTAGAACAGCCACATCACTGGTCAATCTTTATTCTACTTAATAGTTGACTGGATTTGCACCTAAACATCACTGTTATTGAACACTCCTTCATAAATCATGTCCCAGTGATCATCACCTACCATTTTCCCATTACCAAAATCCCTGTGATTTGTCTGCAGATTTATTCCCATTGACTGGAATCCTGCAGTGAGTGGCGAGGCCATCACATCAGCCTGTTACAATAGTTGAGACATGGCTTGTATTACTCACAGCACTCAAACTGAATGTCAAACTGTAGGACCAACTGGAAAAGTGTGTAGGAGAGTCAAGACAGACAGACAGACAAGAGAGAGAGAGAGAGAGAGAGAGAGAGAGAGAGAGAGAGAGAGAGAGAGAGGTGTAAACAGATGTATAAGTCATCAATCAGAGAGATTAGTAGAAAGCAGAGGTTGCTGGATGTGAAAGCAGTGTTTCGGCTCAGCACATGGACTACAATGCACACAATCTCACTCTCTTTCCCGTCTCTCTCTTTGTTTGTTGTGCTCTGTGCTCTCTATCATACACCCCCTCTCCTCTCTCCCATTTTGTCGAATAGCCATGATGGGAACAAGGGAAAGCTTAATTCATCAGATTTTAACCCCACACCCTCAACACACACTCGATTTTTATCATTCAGTCTCATTGTATTACATGTACATACAATCAAGCACCCCACCATCCAGTCTGCTTTTCCAAACATTAGCGAAATAATGTTTCTCACTGAATTCCAGCATGATACTGTTATAGGACACTATCATTCCTACAAGACAGTTGGTGACATTTCTTCCCTTCGAAATATTTCATAATCAACTACGAGTGGTATTATTGAAAAGTGAAAGCGTTTAGGAACCACAGCAACTCAGCCATTAAGTGTCAGACCACATAAAGTTACAGAGGAGGGTCTTTGAGTGCATAACAGTCACCAACACACTATACTGAATCAATAACAGCAGCTGTAACTGCTTTAAGGCCTATCCTACACTGTGGCTGAATAGTCACCAAGCTTGCACTGAAGCAATATGACCATCTGTCACTTGTCACTGTCATCTGTCATCGCGGGTCTTATTTTAGGGGATATTTTACAACAAATATCATTCAGAAATAATCAGAGACCCTGTTTACATCTGGTTACTTCATCTGTCTCAAGAATCGGGATTATATTTGGAAAAAGCAAAAATGAAACAGACACAAATTTGACCACATCAGTCTCTCCAAGACACATTCCACAACCAAAACTCCTCCTAGTACAACTAATCGCACTCTCAGAATAACCTAAACTCCTCCCCATGCAGTTCATCATACATTAGACATGTGATTTGTGTCTGTGAGGAAGATAACCGTGGAGTATGTACATTGTTATGGGCCAGACAAAACAAAATGCATAATAAAAATATGAACAAACAGACTGATTCCACCCTGCTTAGCAATTGAATTTCAGTCTGAAAACCAGAGCTGCATTACTACAAAGTGTAAATGCATGCAGTCTAAATCCTATCAGGATAAAGTCCAGACACTAGTCTCATGAAGTGACCCTGTGTAAAGGAGTCAATCGGGCTTGTTTAGTAAAGTTTATTGATTACCTCGCTGCAGTGACTTGTCAACATGAATGCAAATGTAAGGCTGCAGTAGTCACTCAAGTCCTTTGTTTTCCCGTGAGCTTATTTAGCTACTTCTATTGCATGGTCTTCACTAAAATCTGCTCCTCTGATTGTTCCCTGTTGTTGTGCTGACAATCTGAGTGAGTCAAACGACTCAAAGATAAAACGAAAACGCAAAGTGCTGCAAATCTTGCTAAGCAACATTTGTAAGCAACACTCCTGCACTTTTGAACATGGCCTTTATACTTTTAAAGCCCATTTCTTCTTTATTGCTGCTTTGCAATTGCAAGCATGTAATTTCAGAACTGCTCCTGCTGGATGATTTCCATTGTTAGGACAAAGGGCTGGTTCTGCAATTCCCTAAGGTTCGCCAATGTAAGTTCTAATCCCCCTCAGAAACCTGTTTCAGTCTAAGTGTGTTCATTAGGTGAGAACATTCAGTTTCTTACATTCAAAAGATTCATTTGACTTGAAAAGAAACTCTGCCACAGTTGGTCCTGCAGTGGCATATCGGCAAAACTGACCTGGAAATGCAGGTGCAAACTTCCATGCATGTTTTATGTTGGCATGGGTGTTAAGGACTAGAGGGCAACTCAGATGGTCTGGACCATTTGTGATGGCCAGGGGCATTTCCTGACTGTGTAGAAATCCATGGTGTTTCATGGAGAGGGGTGGGCATTTGGTCATTTTCATTCAGTTAGGGGATTGGTGGTTTGTGAATGTGAATGAGACCACAATAACATAGTTACTACAAAAAGACAGAAAACGGTGTAAATGGTGTTCACAGTCTTTCACTTTTCTAAAATTGTTTCTTCTGCATTGTGTCCATATGGAAGTAGTAATTTTTCACTTGGCTACACTGTCCCTACAATTTCCAGTGAGACTGCTCGGTTCCATCCATATTTAAACTGGACTGATGCTAAGCCTAACAATGCAGGGTTGACCCTTCCCACAAAACAGTTCTCCAGTACATTCATTAAATTTCCCAACACAGTAAACATCACCCCTCCACACCCTTATTACTGTTGTTGGTACAAGTGAGGGTTGAGAGAACACATAAACCCCTACAGCAGATTAGAGGAACGGGATCACTAAAGCACTGAAGTGTGCTTCCCTGGCAGGTTGTATCTGAACTCTCTACAGTTATTTCCCTACTGAATGAATTCAGCGGGGTTGAATTTACCTGTAGGCTTTAGAAAACAATTAGTTTGGGTTTTCTTCCACTGCACACTCTTGGCTTCTCATGTTTGAAATGATAAAGCATAAAGCGTGTTTCGTAACAAAGGGCTATCTGCTTTTACAGTCATCCTCTTTTGCAGAACCTGCATTAGCATTTAATCTAATTATCATAAGAGGGCATCTGATGCCTACATACAGCTGCAGAACACAGCGTCCTGGATGTAGGCAGGACTGTATGCATTACAGAACCCACAGCTGCGGCAGTGCATTCCATGTTATGTTTAATTATTATTGAGGTCATAACAAACCCTTATATACTACACAGATAACAGTATAGGCACACATGCTCATTCATAGGTTCTTCCAAAGTCTAGGGCATTAAAAGAGTTTATCCTACTTTTGTTGGAGTAACTGTCTTTACTTTGAAGCGAAGGTTTATTTTTTGTTTTTGGAGCATTGCTGTGAGGGTTTGATTGCATTCAGTGATGAGCATTAGTAATGTAAAGATGTTGGATGATCACAACCTCACCTGATCCCTAACAGCACAAAGCTGTGGGATTTGTACCGCAGCTTTGATGCCAGTAAGTTCTTATATATTTGCTCCAGAAAGTCCTATTCAATTGGCAGTACTTTTCTGCAGGGAAAATACAACTTGTGTGCATTTGCACATCTATGTCAGCAATGGGTGTTATTTAATGTAGCTGAATGCATTCATTATAATGGGTGTTCACAAACCTATTTCCTAAATTCAACAAATTTTACCACTAATTCAGTCACTGTTAAGTGATGGTCTGGTAAAGGCTGCACATATTCCTGACACACTGTCACCTGAACTCCAAACAGAAAGCATGATACAGAGTTCCAAATCCGTATTTCAGTAAATAACATGTCGAGTACGAGCTAGTGTTCACTGCATTATCTCAGAGTGGAGCTGCCAGATCTTCCAAACAGACTTCCATCATTAATTATTCAACAGCAGAGAGAACAGGGCAGTGCAACAGAGAGGCAGCCAGAAGGAGAGAAAGGGAGAGAGAGAGATCTATATCTGTTAAACCTACAAATAAAAGCTTTTCCTCAAAGGATCTTTTCTGAGTTTCCTACCAAGAATATCAGGAACACAGATCACAGTGAGGTTGAGCTTTAAACAGTGTAAAAGGCAGAATCTGACTCTTTCTATCATCTTCCATTATTAACCCCTGGATTGTGGAACAAGGGCCAAGACCAAATGTTCAAACCTGGCACTCAATATTGGGTCACATCCTCCAGTTCCTGTCCAACACACGTGTGCTTATCTGCAGACTGCACCACAGTGACTAAACCAGAATACACAGACAGGCCTGGAAAAGAACCAACAGTCCCAACACCTGGACACAACACCCAGACACAACCACTACACCCACCACTACAGCCCAACAAAATGGTTCACACAACACCCAAACACAATACCTGCACCTGCAAAGAGACTGAAGGAATGTGAATTAACCAGAAATGTGAACACGCAAAGCTGATCTTCTGGTGTGGAACATATTCATAAACTCCCACACCAGAACCAGAGAGAGAAAGAGTATGAGAGTATGAGAGAGTGTGTGTGTGCGTGTGTGTGTGTGGGTGTGTGTGTGTGTGTGTGTGTGTGTGTGTGTGTGTGTGTGTGTGTGTGTGTGTGTGTGTGTGTGTGTGTGTGTGTGAGAGGTTTTCTAAACATCCTTCACTTCTACTGTTGACTCCCTCTGGATCTGACCTTGAGCTCCTCTACACTGACACCAGTTTGTGTTTCATGTGGAGAGAGAGAGAGAGAGAGAGAGAGAGAGAGAGAGAGAGAGAGAGAGAGAGACAGAGAGAGACAGAGAGAGACAGAGAGAGATAGTTTGTGTGGGTGAATAAATAGTAATTCCATATTCCACACAAACACTGAAAATGATTAACAGAAACAGATCTGTATCTGATTATAAACTTGGAAAGTTATAATTAAAGACATTTCTGTTCTTTCAGAGAGAATCTGGGTCATTTTCAACTGTTTTTACTTTTCATATTTATATTCATTAAGAGAAGAAGTGGCTCCAGATGTTATGGAGCAAAACCTTGGCTTTTAAGCAGAAGATTTCTACATGTGTTTATCAGGTGGACTCTAAAGCTATTACTTTTTTCATTATTCACTACAAAGATTCAGAATCCTGAATATTCATGTGCAAAAATATACTTAATTTTCTCATTCAACCTGTATATGCAGACCACCCACACAATTAGAAAAACAATGGTCCACTAAGTGTCAAACAAAGGTCAGTTTTAACTGCAGTAATGACTGAGAGGCAGTTTTAATCTTATGTATCTGAAAAACAGAAAAGCTGTTACATAATAGATTAATCTTATCATAAAACACACACAGTTTAACTGAACAATCTAATCTAAAAGTGAAGCTTCCCCTTTTAAACTGTAGCTGTTCAAATTAATATAATCTTGATAGAACACAAAAAATAATCCACAGTTTACAGAAAATAAAATATTCCTAAGAAAGTGACATTGAGAATGTTTAGCACTCAGGACCTCATTCAGCAACATATTCAAAATAATTTTATTAAAACGTTCCTTGAAAGGTCCTGTGATGTGTTTTTCAGTTTGTTTGTTTGTTTGAGTTTGTTTTTTCAGATTTTTTTCACAGTTCTTATCATATAATGATGATTAGGACCAGAACAAGGGGCACATTAGTTAAAATTAGATTTAGGGGTTGAATAATGTGTAAATTAAATTTAGGTGTAGGTTAAAGTTAGGTTATAGTTAGGTTAGAATTAGGTTTAGGTGAGGAAAAATGTGTAAATTAAGATTCGGTTTAGGTGCAGATTATGGTGTAGGTTAAGATTAAAGTAAAATGAGCTTTAGGTGTAAGTTAAAGTTAGGTTTAGGTGTCGATTGAGGTAATCTTAATTCCATTATTCTACACATAATTAATGGAGGGGGGTATAAATTAGGGGGTATAAATTAGGTGAGTACCAGCATGTTTTTGTTCCACTTCAAACACTGATACTGAATCCTGTTCATCTAAAAATCAGCAGGTCGGAGCAGAATAACCTCAAGCAGGTGATCCATCAGTCCTGTGGTTTGCTCAGGTGGGCAGGAGTAGGTGACAGACTGGCCCAGTGAGGAAGCACAACAATATGAGTCACATCAGGGGAGTCCTCATGCCACTCAGCTGCTGGAGTGGGAATGTTACTTTCCTCTGGTCTCTGAGGACGATCCTCCTGTTTGGGCGGAGGTTTCAGTGTTTACCGGATGGAGGGCACGCCTCTGAGGTATTCCCTCGCAATATTCACTGCAGCCAGACGCCGTTAATTAGCTTCTGGTTTAAACCCACAGCTACAGCAGATGGCACGGTTTAGAGCCTGAGCTGAGAGGATGGAGGAGAGGAGCGCTGAAAAGCAGATGGAGTGATGGCGGGTGTCGAGAGAGAGCAAGAGAAGCAGACTGATGCACTAGGCTGACTCAGGGCACTGAGGTCATGTCTGCAGTGGTGAACAATAATGCACAGTCCAAGCTGCTCAAGTTTGCTGAGAGTGACTTTTACAGATTCCACAGCTGAATCTGGCAACTCAAGCCTCATCACTTCTGCTGACATTTCCTGCTGGCCAGAGAACGCTGGAGTTTTTCTGTTTCCTGTGTAACATTTAGAACCCAAAACAGCCAGCGCTAAATTTAGAACCAATTTTACATTTTTATCACAACATAATTAGACCAAGGTGGTGATTAACCCTTCAGCTCAATGCAGCATTGTCAGACGATATGAACTAAAGAATTGGCACACCTGATCCCTGTTTTTGGAAATCAAGGGTATTAAAAAGTTTATCCTGCTTTAGTTAGAGTAAACTCTGGAGGCTTTATTCCCCCCTAGCTTATGACTGGTTCAAACTACTGATAAGAACCCTCCTGACCATAAATGTGGAAATAACAGTCCAATAAAACCACACTTATGTGCTGTACCTGCCCTGAACCTGCTTGAGTACAGTTTAGGAGAATAATATCTCCATAATACCAATTCTGACAGCACCAAGATCACAGATGTCAGCTCCACCAGTAATCTCTGAATATTGGCTCTGGGCTCCTGGTTTGTCTGAAGGCCTTTATTTTTTGATAAACAATAAAAATATCTACTTTTTGAAGTTTGCAATAAAGCCATTTAACAAAAAAAAGGCAGAGCATCCCTGATTTCTCATACAAACATCACCAAATGACTTTTATTACCAATCTAAGTGATGTGCTGCTAAGCTCTGCGATGTCAGAGATAAATAAATACAGCTCCCTTAGCCTCAGACATAAAGATGATAAGAGAGCACGGCAGCTTTCTGACCTTGGGCTTGTTAACAGTGGCTATAGAGGAACTCATGCATTAAACATAATGCTGGTGGATCAGAAGAGGCCCACTGAGGGGGACCAAAGCCCAGCTGGATTCTGTTCCACTGCTGCTTAACTGATCAGACACTCACTCAGCCTGCCATGCCTTTGATAAAGCAGATGGGTCTGCTTGGGGTGGAACATTTATACGGTTTGGGGGTGGGGTTGGACATCAAGTAAACAGGTAGATGACTTCAGATTGACTTGTGTTTGAAAAAAATCAAAGCTGTGTTGTCCCAGTAATTTTTTTCGTTGTGGGTGGGAGAAGCCAGTGGAGGCATGGTTGATGATTTCGACTGATGTAAACATCTGATGTTGGATTTTGCAGCATCAGATAAACAGATTAGTCAGTTTGAATTGTCAAGCATTGTATAAACACAGCTTATTTAAATCTGAACAAATGTACCATGTCGTAAATTGTCCACACAGTCATTGGATCATGATCTGGGCAGAAGTGACAGGCAGAACCTGTATCTGAGATACAAGCTTTGTATCAGGTTGCTTTGTAATGTTACTGTTTTGCATGTTGCACTGTTTTTTCCAATCAAAATTCATGGTGGACCAGTTTGATGAGTCTCTTGCAGAACTGGTTAGTTAATAGAAACATATATATCACACATCATTGCCTCTGCATTCTGCATTGAAAATGCACACACTCCTCTTCTGTTGACATATTTTCTCCTATCCTGTTTACAGACACTGTGCGTGTTTTATCTGCCACAATAATATAAGAACATTAGTTGAGCGCTGGCTGGGCATTGTCTTTTGAATTTGCATCCATGCATTACGTAAGCTTCTGGCTAATGTTCACGTACGCATGATGGCTGCCTTGCATAGCCTGCCCTGCTTGTCATCTATGCACATCCTCAAAAATTGAACAGTACATGTACAAAATGGGCAGTACACACCAAAACCGCAGGCTATCAGTCGTATCAAAATGCTGAAAAGTTTTGGATAAATGCTGTCTGACTAAGTTACATCAGCTTTGATTTAGAGACCTATATACCATCTACAAAGGAGTCGATTGGTTGTTGTGCCATGAAGGATCATCCGAAGGTTAATATCCTATCACCAAATTTACATTATGTATATTCAGAAGTTCTTTATGGTTTGGGTCTTCCCTCTAGTAGAAGTCTCCAGTAACACGAATAGCACATAAGTAAGTATGCGAACAGATATGCTTACAATGCAGCTGGTTGTCTACATAAATGCATGGCCAAGAGTTGTGGTGTTCAATTTGCTTTGAGTTGAATTGGGATTTGTGATCCAGAACTAATCAGCCAACCTCAGCACCTGACCTCACTAATGCTTTTGACCAAACGCACTCAAATGCCCACAGCGATGTTCTAACATCCCGTGTAAAGTATTCGCACAACAGCAGAAGCTGTTACTGCAGCAAACATCTTAAAACCCTTGATTTCTGAAGAAACGCTGGCATTTACATACAGACATATAGGCATTCACATTATCCAGTTGAAGTGCTGTATTTAGAGTGTTGTAGATAGTAATCTTTTAGGCATTCACATCCAAATGATTTTTTATACCATTCAGCTATTGGATTTGCTACAAATTCCACTTTCAAAATGTATCACTGCATCCTTTATTTGCTGATTAAATAGACTTCTTTTTCTATTCTGCATAAAATCCACTGGTTTACATTTATCTATTAAACTCTACTTGTACTTTTACCTCCATACTTATGTGAGCTACTTCAAACCGATTCTGCTACACACAAAACCAGGTTCATCTAGGTATATGAGGTTAAAAACTCCTTCATTTCAGGTTGCTACTGCTAAGGATTGGAACAAAATACATAAAAACTGGACACCTTTATATCTGTCACTGCTTTCGAGGAATGGTTCAATGATATTTTACTTGATAGGCTGCCTTTTTAAATAAGAACTTGTTTTTGATGGCCTTAAAGTTTATATACATAAAATAAAAGTTTTAAAATCAGACCTGAAACACTTGCATATTAAGATTGGACATACATCGTATGGACAAAACTATTGGGACATCTGCTCATTTGTTGTTTTTTTTAAGAGTTGATCTTCTTGTTGGAGTAACTGTCTCTTCTGTTCAGATAAGGGTTAGATTAGATAGGATTTTGTAACACTGCTGTGAGCAATTGAGTGCATTCAATGATAAGAGTATTAGTGACGTCAGGAAGTTGAACAAACCACCCCACCTCAACACCAACTCCCAACTCATCCCAAAGGTATTGTGTTTCAGCCAACACAGTTCCATTCCTCCACAGCTGACTGCCCACACCTGGCATTAGGTATGGTGCCAAAAGGTTCATGTTTGTTTATCTGCTGCAAAGAACTTTATTCTTTAGGCAGTATTTTTTATAGAGACTAGAAAATGTGGGTGTGCATTTGTACATATGTGTCTGCAATGGATGCAAGTAGCTGAATGATTTCATGAGAAAGGGTATCCACAGACATTTGGATGAATTAGATCAGAACAATCAGAACAAAATTAGTGCGTATTTTTTCACTGTCCATCATCACTCAATGTGAATAAGGTGACATCAAGGTTCTGTCAGTTTTATCTTTCCTGAATAATGAAGCCAGGCACAGCAAAACAATGCATGTGCTTCATTCATCAAAATCAAATCCAAATAACATCATGTTTATTGGAGTCACATTAACACACATAAAGGTGAGTGACAAATATACACAACATGTAAATATACACAATATACAGAAAATAAAAACAGAATATATACACATTAACTTTTACTATACATACAAAATACAACCTCCTACTTCATCCAAGTATACATATACATTTCTGTTTCCTTATTACATTTACAGGACCTGTGATCTGCTTGCAATTCACTATGAGCTCATATCCACTGGTAGCAGTTTTTAGTCAAATACAGTACATATAACCCAACCTTCCTAGTACTCAAAGAAGAATTGAGAAACCCACGCTGCCTTTTCTTCCTATGGAGCTTATAAAAATGAATTATTGGTGGAAATCATTAGGTTAGGGTTACATTTAGGTTTAACTTGAGGTTTCAGGTAATACAATCACAATAGTTGCTTTTTAAAATTTCTGCTCAAATCATGTCATTTATGACTGTCTGGTTGTGTCAAAATATATTTAGCACAGATTGTAGTCACTGTATGCATACACATTCAAATCAACACATATTGTAGAATCGTGCCTATAGGAGACTGGTGTGACAATGTTGCACAGATCGAAAAATACAATCTGCTAACATATATTACACATATTACACATTGCTATTTACATGTAGGCATATAGTGTGTAGGTGAAGTGGGGTGAGAGAGTTCATTTGTATGTGTGAGTACAGGCTGGTTCAGGGTCCATGTTTACTCACACTAATGACAATATGAGTCTCATTTACACATGAATGTGAGCCATTGAGTCAGACAGATTAGATCTAAAAAATAATCTCGGTTGAGCACTGAGGCTTATAATGTGAGTCTAGGCATCATTTTCAAGTACACGTGGAATAAAGACCCTCTTTACATATCAAATACATGCAAGAGAGATTTATGTGATTCTAATCATTTCCACAGGAATAATAATCATCACATCAAATCAGTTTTTACAAAAAGGAAATGAACTGAGAGAGTGCTGCTGTTATAAATTCATGAAACACATTAGAATCAAATCAATTCAACACTGCTTTTTTCTAGCACAGGGACAGATTTCCAGACCAGGATCAGACATATGGCTGAAGGTTTTTTTTTTACTGGTGCCATTATGATATACTGCCCATGCTAGACTTAATGCCTGTATGGCCTGATAGTCATTAAAGCAAATGATAAATGAATTTCATCAACTGGACAATCTTATATCTAGTCAAAGACTATATAATATTATTCATGTTGGGACCGTTGAGCAATTCTTTTAAGATTATGTATCTGATTATATATTTAAATTATATATTATATATATATTTGTTTTTAATTATTTAAAGCAGCTTTATGTAAATTTTGACATGTCTTGCTTCACTAAAGAACATGCTTTACACATGCATTTTATGATCTTGCCACTGAAAAATGAAAAAGGTTATGAGCTGAATATTACAGGATGTTTCACCCATATAATTAACATTACTCAGCATTACTCAGCTGTAATAGTATCTGTCCTAAGACACTATATTTAGGCTAGGACACACAGTTCAATCCATCAATCAACCAATTTATTTACCCAAAACATTAAATTGACATTAGTTAGCAACATTTATGATCTTTAAATGATATTAATATTTTAAGGAAAATAAAATTCTGGACTCAAGAGCCCTCCCCTCACTTGGGGCCCTGGTAACTCAGTCCTACTTTTTACCCCATTATCAGCAGCAGATGAGTCAGGACAGGAAGGACTGTAATGCCTGCCGTGTCAAATCTGTTAAAGATTAAGTTTGTTGGCCCTGTCCCCACTGTCCTCAACCTCTCTGTTGTTGCTGGACCTGAAACTAGTGATGGTCCTCATTCCACTCCAAATGTCCTGCATGCTGTTATGCTAGAGCTTCCACTCCAGCTTCCTCCTGTATCCTCATCCTGGATTGTTCTCACCTCCTCCCATCTCAAGCTCTGAAAACCCTCTTCTTTTTATTAAGGAGAGCTTTAATGTCCTTTGTTACTCATGGCTTGTTGTTTGGGTAGCATTTGCCAGTCTTGGTTGGGACAGTGGAGTCCAGACAGAAATTGATGTAGTCTGTTATGCATTCTGTGGGCCCACCAACATCCTCTCAATGCTCTCACAAAGAGCTGGCCAGTCTCAAAGCAATCCTGCAGTGCTTCATAAAACTCTTCAGACCATCTCCGCACTGTCCGTTTAGTCACAGGCTGGCTCTTCACCAGCGGTATGTACATTGGAC
The DNA here is from genome assembly GCA_034509495.1 of Acestrorhynchus altus. Lineage (NCBI taxonomy): Eukaryota > Metazoa > Chordata > Actinopteri > Characiformes > Acestrorhynchidae > Acestrorhynchus > Acestrorhynchus altus. Next base: position 22,110,770 of record CM067508.1, read on the forward strand.
TGAGGTATTCCTGAGCAGTTGTATGCATCCTTAACACTAGCATACAGCAGGTCCAGTGTTCTAAGCTCTCTAGTAGGACAGTCCACATACTGAATGAAGTTTGATAATGCCTTGGCCCTGAACAGTATGAAAGCCATTGATGGAAATGTTGTCATCTGCAATATTCTGGTTAAGAGAAGCACATTAAACTACGTACATTCCCAATATTCCCTCTGATTCCGAACTAATGCTGTTAGCTCATCCATCTTATTAGCCAGCAACCTCACATTGCCCATGATGAGAGACAGAAGACGAGGCTTATATCCTTTCTTCTCCATAAGTCTCCATCATCTCACTCTTGCTTTTCCTGTGCACTGCTTTGTTCCACCTCTGCATCCCCTGTGCGGCTGTCTCCATAACTCCTCAGGAATGTTAACTCTCTTGGCTGCTATGGCGACTGGCTTCAGCACGATTAGCTGATCCCAGGTGTAAACAATGTGGATATCTTGGTGCGAGGTGGTGGACAAAGAGAGTGAAAGAAGCGCCTTCACAGCATAAAAACAGACCAAAACTCTCTCTACTAGCATGTTTTAAAGGGCACAGGTTCACTAAGTTGACTTGTCAAATGAAATTAACTATTAGACACAGAGTGCTGAAACAGGCTGTATGCATGGTTCTGCACATGCACTCTCGCTCTGTATATTAATTTTGACATATTAGTTTTACTAAGATTTCATATTTTCAGTGAATTCTGTATGACCTAATCACATTGAACAGCTCAACCCACTGACTAACAGATGTGAATCTGAATCACAAGAGCTATAATTCCAGATTAGTTAACTAAAAAAAGAAAGAAGAATATACAACATGAGAGGAAAAAGTGAATAGATAAACATTTATCTCCAACATCTTGACCTTTAGCAATCCACAGAAGAGCACAGACAATTCAGAGAGCAGCTGAGCTCTGATTGGTGGGATGATTCTCAGGGGAATGTTGAAGGATTAACATTTTTTATAGCCTTCGCCTCATCTGCCATGCTGAGTCGCAATATGAGACAGAGGGCCAATCGCTGATAGAACTTTTGTTACTGAAGTGATTTGAAGTGATGCAAACCATCAAGGTCTACAGCTTTATGACACAGATGAGGTGCTTTTAAAACCACTGTAAGATGAACCTCTAACAGGTCCTGTTCGGTAACATAAACTTAAAGTATTATAAATAAAATTGATTTAAAAGTTTTTTTGAGCAGATCCATGTTAAAACATACAGTATACGGACAAAAGTATTGGGACATGTTATTAAAAGAGAACATTCTCTTGAAATAATTATATCTTCTAGGGGGAAAGGTTTCCTTCTAGTTTTTAGAGCATTGCTGTGAGGATCTGATTATGTTCAATGATAAGAGCATTAGTGGGGTCAATGCTCCAGGGCTTTTAACCCCTCTAGACCACACTTAGCATTAGACATGGAGCCAACAGACTTGAGTTTTCTGCTCCAGTGGGTCCAATTTAAGAGGGCTGGACAAAGTGGACAAAAAATTTGACATAATTTCATCTGAATGGTGATATATTCAATACAATAACTGATGAAAAATACAATGTGAAGAAATTAGGACACCCTGCAAAATCCTTTACATCTTCATTTCTTATTCATAAATACTAAGGCATCTTCATGCTAATTCTCTATCTTATGCTCCCTCCATGGTGTGTATGAGTACATGAGTTTTAAAACTCAATATAAATGACATTGTATAAGTTCAATATAAGTTACATTGCCTGTAACTTGCTCTGTTTATATTACAATATATAAATATGGATATATTCCATAGCCCTACTATTAGTTGTCAGGATTCTATAGTGACTCAGCAAGCAGTGTGTGTGCATTTGCACATCTGTGTCATCGATTACTGCAACTTAAAGAGGAGTCCATTCTTTAAAAGGCATGTCCACAAACATTTGGCCATATAGTTTATTGTTCAAAAACAATGTTTGTAATTTAGATGTGTAAATGTAACCATTTCAAAATCTTAAGTGGCTTCCTTTGATGCGAAGGTTCTTTAACAATTTAAAAGTTCTTCACACTTGCATATTTCTTTTACTACTATTGGGCCTTATTCACCAACCATTCTTAAGAAGATTTTCTTATAACACATGCAGTTTTCTCAAAGATTCTGATATTCACCATACATTTGGGGAATCTCCCACATGCCTTTTGGCAAAGTCAAAACTAGCCTTCATATTTTTGTCTGTCAGTAAAGGCTTTTTTTCTGGCCACACGCATGAAAGTCAGCTTTATGGAGTGTTTTGTGGTCGTATGGAAAGATACAGTGTCTGCTTGGGAGCTCAGCAGCTTCTTCAGGGTTACCTTTGGTCTCTGTACTGCCTATCTGATTAATGTCCTCTTTATCCAGTCTGAGAGATTTGATGGGTGGCCCTCTCTTGGCAGATTTGTTTTGGTACCATATTCATATGCCAACACATGGCAAAATGATCAAATAATTTTTTTCTTCACTGTATGAGTTGGGTGGTGATCATCCAAAATGTAGATCTCAATAACACTCATTTCACTGAATGCAATAAAATATTCACAGCAATGCTCCAAACTTAATAAAAAGCCTTCACTCAACAGTAGAGACACTTATTCAAACAAAAGCAGGAAAGACTCTTTTTAACCCCCGTGATTTCAGAAAAAATAATGAATGACCATTACCTTGTCCATACAAGTCATGAATAACAAGGGTAAAATGAAAGTAATAAGGGTTAATTGATCTCTAGTAGTCTATCAATGTTTTGTCACTGGACAAAAATATGGACACAGGTTTCTTACCTGATCCTGATAAGCAAAGAAGATGATGATGAACAGGATCTCCAGCAGGAAAATCACGAGGAGTAGAATGAAGAACTGCAGAGAAGAAGATAAGGTCTGATTGAGCCACAGAGAAGACTGATGGTCTACTGGTCAATCAATCAATACAAATATTTTATGACTGACAGCTCAAATGAGCAGGTCAGGGCACTTCTAAAAACACTCAGGAGAGTGATTTAACTCTAGTGCTCAGATACCTTTAGTTGTAGGCTATATATCTACATCCTTCTCTCTTACATTCACCCTAATATAGTGCAGGCAAGAGAGCCAAAGACAGCAGGTCTCAATTTAAATGTAACTCACACTGTATTCATTACCAAAGTGAGTGCCAGGAACACAAGGCAGAGACATAAACATACATAAAGGGTTCATCAGGAAGAACTCCAAGTGCTTGCTAAACCCTACAGATCAGGAGTGACTGAACCACCAGACAGTTCTCACTTCTTTAACATGTCCAGAGAAACTTAACAACCAATTATCAAACTCTAATTAGAGGGGGGGAGTAGAGAAAAAAGGTACTAGAAAGAGACATAGAGAGAAAATGGTACAAAGATAGACTATATTAGAGGGAGAGAGAAGTGGAGAGAGAGAGTGACAGCTTAGAGTAGAGGGAGAGAGATGAAGAATGTGAGAGAGACAGAGACAGATGGAGAGACAAAGAAAGAGTAAGTGACAGTAACAGAAACATAGAGACAGTTATAGATCCAGGTATAGGTGTTAGAACCATTTGTTGATAGTGTGGTTCTATGGTACCTCAATACTAAAGCTGTACACTCAAGTACCAGTAACCTTAAAACCAGCCAGTAAAACAAGAATCCACACAAAGCTGCAGCCTGGAAGGGAATCAGGTGGAGGAAAGGATTTTGATGTCAAATGTATATCTGAATGAGAACCTTGTGAATTCAGCTCACACACTTCTCCAGGTTCTTTTGAGGGCTGTGTTCTCCTTGTCCTGAAATCACAAGGTGTTTGTGTGTGTGTGTGTGTGTGTGTGTGTGTGTGTGTGTGTGTGTGTGTGTGTGTGTGTGTGTGTGTGTGTGTGTGTGTGAATAAGGGAAGTGTTTCCATGTGTGTTTATGGTTATTATTGTACAGTAATAGAACTGTGTGGTTCTATTAGTTATGTAATGCTGCAGGAGCGTCTGAGCCCCAACCAGAAGAGCCTTGAGAGTCTTACTTTTGCTCTGTTAACATTTATTTTCATCTCGCTCCCTCTTCTACTGAATCATTTCTCTCTCTCTCTCTCTCTCTCTCTCTCTCTCTCTCTCTCTCTCTCTCTCTCTCACACACACACACACATACACACACCAATCTTGATCAGAGACGGTAAATTTTAATAGGACAGGGGTCTTGGTGTAATCACTACCCGCCTGCAGAGGATAATGACGCACAGGAGAGGAGAGTCCATCGTTAAAACAAGCCCATGGCATTAAAGCTGCTTTAGGAGTAAACATCTTGAACATCTTGCTGCCCCTTTTGAGCAGGAGAATATTTTACCATAAATCTTCGCTTCCACCTCAGCTCCACTACAGGCCATAAAAACACCTTGGAGGTGTTTCCTCCTGCCCTGTTCCTCTGGCTTCAGTGAGGCACCTCAGAATACACTGAGATCAATATTCCTCTGAGCTCTAGTCTCACACTCTACTGTACAGCTACTAGGAGGAAATGAAAACCCACAAAATGCCACATATAATCTCATATAATCGTATATAATCTCACTGTAATCTAATTATTATTGTGATATTACAGAACAGCATGTTATTGAAGAATGATTTTATGGGTAATTGTTTGGGGCTAAAGGGTTCAAGACTAGGGTTAATGAATGAAAAATGACAGGATATTTATAAAGATACTAATAAAGACATTGATAGTGAGATGTTGGTTTTGATATCGTTAAATCTGAGCCCAGTAAAAGAAATATTCATGCTGACATCCTTCAGTAAAATAATTATGGAGCATTTATGTCCATATACACTGATCATCCATAAGATTAAGACAGGAAGTGAAGTACATTACTCTGAATATCTGGTTACAGAGGCAACTGTCAGTGGATGGGATCTACATTACATGAAGCCAGGGAACAGTCAGTTCTTGAAGTTGATGTGTTGAGGCAGCGCATAAGAATCTGAAACACTTTGACAAGAACCAAACATATGTTCTTGACCAGTGGGTCACAAAACATTAGGCAAGTGTCCCAGTATGCAGTGGTCAGTACCAACCAAAGAAGAAGTGGTAAACCAGAGACAGATTCATGAGCAAGGCTCAGTTTTGTTTACCTATCTGGTCTGACACTAGAGCTACTGTAGCACATATTGCTGGCTATGTCTTGTGGAGCTCAATGAGAGCTGGTTTTGTAGCATACGTGGGGACTGTCCCAGTATTAGGCAGGAGGTTGTCAATGTTGTGGCAGTTTGGTGTACATATGTGTTTGATTCTTATTTTACACTCTTTATTTCTTATTTACCTCCACTTCATATGGATAATGCAACACTAAAGCCATTTTCACATATGAATTATGGAAACTGTCTGGAGAATCAGGTCCAGACGTTACCTGAATTTCCTCTTTCACGTGTAGCATACAGCAAGAGATTTTCCATGTCATACCTGTTCTCACTAGGGGCAGAACATGCGTAACACATTCAGGAGGCACGGAATAACCCCAAGTGAATTCTCCAGAGAATTACCTTCACATAGGTGCTCAATTGGAATTTACCTGGATTTTGTACTAAGGGGTTGGCAGGATAAATACCAGGATAAATTCCAGGAAAAATCCAGTACAGTTGATTGCATACACACATACAGCTGCTCCTGGTAACATCCAGAAAGGTTCTGGGTTACTGTGCATGTCTGAAAAGGGCAAATGACAATCAACAGTAACATCAACTGAAAAGTGTGAGCTAGAGGAAGCATTAGCATGAATATGCACCAAACCACTACATTTCACAATTTTAATGTTGACCAATTCAAGGGCGAGTCAACTGCAACAACAAAGGAACTGTCGTGTAATTGTTCCTCATCAAACCCATAAAACCCAGCCTGGTGTCAGATGTTTACCACTGGTTCAGCACTAACAAGATGTATTGTTTCCTCAACATCTTCATTCTTCTTCTGGTTCTTGTACCAGAGTCTCATGGCCTCAAGAAGCAGTTTCAACAAACACAAGACAACGAAGACATTGAAGATTCCAAGGTCATATATGTAGAGAATGTAGGCGAGTGGGGAGAGTGGGGTGAAACTGAATGGTGCCAAGCTGGTACATATGCTGCTGGATTCAGTCTTCTGGTAAGAGTAAAGAACATTTCCATCATTTATGACTGGTTTCCTGAACAGGGATTAGGCCTAGAAAATATCCATTCAAAACGCAGGGTAGTCCAGGACTAGGAATAATCTTTTTTGGGCACAAGTACAGAATGTATATACTGTATCTACACAATATATAGCCTTTGAATGTGAATTCCATTTGATTTCCTGGAATCTATTCCAGAACAATATTTTATTATAAGAATTATGAGACACTGCATGGGCCAATTTTGTGGCAACATTGACATATGATCCAGTGGACAATGCAGCTTCTAGCTATGTATGTCTATGTGGTAACCATTGTAAAAAAGCACCTCCTATCTCCCCTGCTCAGTCTGAATCTCTGGCCTCCAGTCTCTAGCTATTTAAATAACTAACCGTAATTACACACAGATCATTCACTTACACTGAAATACTGTCTTTGTTTATTTGTACATAATAATGTTTGTTTTTAGTCGAGGTCAAGGCAATGAGAACAGAATCCTAGTCTCAAATTGTGCCCTAAGTAACATACACACCTGGTACCAGGTTTAAAGGCATTCAAGTAGGACAGATTAATGTATGTTTGATGGAGTGGAGCAATTAATGTCACTTACCTCTAATGAACTATTTTATACCACACATCTCTGAAATGTTTTTAACTCACATTTGAATATTTTCTTTTCTGCCATGATACTCACACCCATGTGTTCAGAGTGGTCACAGCTGTTGTTAAAAAGGAATTGTCAGTAATAGTGTGCTGCTCTATACTGATCCCCACTGAAGGGCTTAATAAGGGTGCATAGAGGGTGCTCTTGAACACCCTTTAGTTTGGCAAAATGAGAAAAAGTGTCTTTCATTGTTGCAATAACAAAACAGGAATAATTTGGCCTGGTTTAAATCATGCATGTAATGATCCAATCTAAGTTTCCATATGGCAGCAAATTTTCTATAAATAATAATGCAATAAATTATGAAGACTCATATATTCATAAACAAACTCTCCTCACTGAGCTGGTAAAGTGTTTCTACTTTCATGTTTAAGGTGGAAAAACACTGGATGAGTGCTCTGTACGACGACACTGCATTAAATGGGATTCGCCTGTACTGTGTAGATGCAAAGGGACAATCAGTGAATCAAATAGAATCAGAGCTGGGAATGTAAGTGTCAAGTTCAAAACGTTAGTTTTCCTATTTATATAATAATTACACATTACATTGAAACATACTACATTCTGAAATTATTGCTTTTTGTCATTTATAAAAACTGTTGTATGTGTTTTGCTTTAGTTGGGGCAACTGGACAACAGATCAGTGGTGTCCATCAGGACCACTCAAAGGCTTTCAGCTGAACACGGAGTCTGCAAAAGGCATTGGGGATGACACAGCTGCAAACAACATAAGGTAAATACAACTATTAGGTAAGAGGTAAGAATACATTGCTGAAAAATTCAATTTTGGTATCACTGATTTCTACTGACCTTGGTCCTGTCTGAGATAGTTCCACATCAATTATACCAAGAGGTGTTAATCAAGGTTTTTTATACACTTGAAATACATTTAAAATATATTTCATTTCAATCCAAAATACATTTTACACACTAAAATGTATTCCAGAATATATTCCCTATATACAAAATATTATATTACTATATTAAAGTACATTTATTTTAAACTATATGGGAAAATATTAAACCAACAGGCATCCCTTAGAGAAAACAAACATATGGGCATATATTTCTTTATATGTGAGATACAATACATTTCAAATATATTGCTTGATTTCAAAATGTATTCCAGACAATTACAGATATAAAGTAAAAATGCAGTTAGATCATTTATCTGAGAACTAAAACAAACTATTGCATCTCAGGGAATTAGAGTATCATAAAAAGCTATTTGTTTTTCATAATTTAATCAAAAAATGTAAACTTGTTTTTAATGAATTATATTGTAATTGTATTTAATTTTTTAATGCTGATACTGTCTATTTATTTAAACATAAAATGAAATATTCTAATAATATGAGATTCTGTATTTCTGATTTTCAGAACCTATAAGCCAAACTGATCACTGGGAAAATGGTTTTAAATGTCACTGTACATATAGTTAATGAATATAAAATATAATAGTTTACTGCTTTGAATGAAAGTCTGATAAAAATATTCTAATTCTTATCAGAATTAAAAAATACAAATACATTTTAGAAATAAAATGTTAACTGATAAAATTTCATATATGTTTTTAAAACATTTAAAATATACTATGCATTTAACAAATACATTGAAAAATACTTTTGTTTTCCCCTTTTTCCTTATAGAGTCAAATAAGCTTTTATTCCAAATGATCTTGAACCTTTTCTCTTGGTCAATTTTTAATAAATCATTCACACAATGCAAACAGTTGAATTTTAAATGCAGACCAATGCATTTTCAGTGGTGACAGTAATGATGTGCTTAATGTACAAACTCCAAGAGTTCTTTTAAAGCAAAGACATTTAAAATACAAATGGGCCTTAAATATTTCCCAACAGGTTCAAATGTGACGACGCAAATCTGGAGGGAGAAGGTTTGAGTTTTGGAGAGTGGGGCAAATGGAGTGAAGAATGTGAGAATGGCATCTGTGGCATCCAGACCAAGCAGGAGAAACCTCAGGGGATGGGTGATGATACAGCTCTCAATGATGTGGTCTTTTTCTGCTGCCAGAATTCATTTATAACCCAAAAAGACTAACCCAATTTCTTTGAATGAAATCACAATCAAATGTGAATTGTTTCTGCTAATAATATCAATGACTTGCGACCTTCTCAGTAGCTTTGATCAGAAACAGAAGTGATGATAAACCTACATTAACTTTTAAAAAAACTACCTTTTTAGCTGTTTTGAAAAACTGCTTTTGCTATTGTGGATGATGTTGTTTAGAAGTCTCCTGGGGCAATACTGAACACAAGCCCTTCACATGCAACGATTTCCAATAGGAGCTTTAAACTAACAGAGCTTTATGTCTGTTTAGTCAGGCTGTATTGGATTTAACATTTCTGGAGGCGGCAAGCAGCATCTTCTGTACTGTATGTGCAACAATCCATTTATATAGAGAGCGTCCTCCACAGAGCATGTTCTTATACCCATAGTCTTCTCAAGGTTATACAGCAGGAGATGTCAATGTGTATAGGACTGAATTCAAATCCAGCATTGAAATAAAGATCATTGAAAGCATCGATACTGAGTGGCACACCTCTGATGGATGATGTACTATGAGAACAACAGTGCTGAACTACTTGCATATGAGAAATTAAAATTCCTGGAGATACACCATATGTCCAAATGTTTGTGGACAGCCATTGCTGACATAGATTGCTAATAGAATAGGACTCTGGAGCTAAACTTATCCTATGGAATTATTAACAACAGGTGTGGACTAGAGGGGTATAAAGGTCCAGCACTGAACTGTAGAGCAGTGGAACTGCTGAATGCAACCAATATCCTCACAGCAATGTTCCAAAATCTAGAGGAAAGCCTTCCCAAGACAGTAGAGACAGTTACAGCAGCAGGATAAACTCTTAATACCCTTGATTTTAGAAAAACAGCAAAAAATGAGCAGGTCTCCCTGTGCATTTGACTATATATAGTGGTGCTAACATTGCCTAGGGCAGCAGAATGCCAGGGGCAGTACTGATACACCTTCCCTCACCATTAATCCTACAGTAAAAGCCTCCGACTCATAATGTGATTAAAAGATTCACCAGGATTAATTAAAGCTACTGTTGTTCTCATGAATCCTTTTAGATAGCTGAGCAAAACAGCAAAGTTATGTTATTAAACTGAGGAAATTCCACTGATATACAAGGAAAATTATATTATAATCATTTTATAACATCTGAACAATCTGTGAACTGCATTAAAAATGCATAGGTTTTTTTTTCCTATTACTTAAGACATCCATCCATCCATCCTTCCATTCATCCATCCATCCATTCATTTTCTTATCTGCTTCCCAGCTAAAAAATGACCTACAGCCCTCCAAACCTCAGTTGGTTGCATTCAGTCCTCAGTTTCCTTCTGTGTTACAGGTGAAAAGCATGGGTATGAGTATGGGTAAATATAGATGAAAATGTTCTCCACAGGCCCCATAATTAGATGCTCTCCAAGGTCCCTAATGGGACAAGGAGGACCCTTCTTGGTTGTATACTACACATGAGGCCTGGTTCAGACCAATGTGAGATTAAGGTGGGCTGTCAGTATAATGCCCAACTTAGTCCCTGTATATAAATACATACAAACCCACTCAGACACTATGCTCACCAAGCCCACTTTTTACCCATGTGAGCTGGGTTCTTCATGTGAGCCTGCCTGAATTAATTGGGCACAATGTATACCTCCTAGACCCTCAGGTTTCAAGTAAAATATCATGTGCATGAAAGTTTGTGAACCCTTTAGAATTTTCTGTATTTCTGCATTTTTTCAGCTGGATAAGGAGAATCAAATGAGACCATAATATTACACTTTTTCATTTATTTATTGAGGATCCAACTATCCAATAGTACATGTCTGTGAGTGGCAGAAGTCTGGTATGACATTGGCTTGGAGGCCATTCCATAACCTTATTGATCCATCAAAAATGGCAAGCCATCTTGGTCCAAATGCAGCAAAACAGACCCAAACCCTGATACTACCACCACTGTAACTCATAGACAGCAAAAGGTTTCTATGCTAGAATGCAGTATTTTCCTTTATGCAAATATAATGTGCCTCATTTAAACCAACAAGATCTATTTTGGTTTTATCCATCCAGAAAACATTGTTCCAATAGTCTTCAGGCTTGTCTCTGTGATCACTGGCAAACTACAGATGGGCAGTAATGTCCTTTTTGTTTTCTTCTTGTAATATGCACATCACTGCTGCTGAGAGTTCTCCATGGACTATTACACATCTTGCTCTTTATGTGAACCTTAGATAGATTAGATAGAATTAGGTTAGATTCACTTTATTGTCATTGTGCAGAGTATAGGTACAAATTCAATGAAATGCACTTAGCATCAACCAGAGTTGCAATAAACAGTATTCTTTACATAAAGTGCAGTAGTATCCATGCAGGTGGTGCAATGAGTAAGGCATGTATGAAAGTACATTATTATGAAAATGTACAATAATAGTGCAAGTTGAATGAAGTACATTATGACATAAAAGCAGCTGCTAATCCCAAAGTTATATATACTTTTGCCACTTACATATGTAATATCCAATCATTTTCCTCATTAAATAAATGATCAGGTGTAATACTTATTTTGTTTGATTTTCAGTAATATTTATTAAGAAATACAGAAAAAGTTTCAAAAATGTTCATGCACCACTGTGATTCAGCTCCTGGTTTAAAGATTCAAATACTATATATCTACATTCATGGAAAAATATAAAAATAAAAATATTAGTAATTCAAGTATGCATATATGAAGTATGTACACAGAGCATTAACATTAATACCGCCTGCAAAACGTTCTGACTGGTTGACGCTCCAAAGGACACAGTCAGCCTGAACATTCTCAGCCATTTGTACAGCAGTGGCTCTTCTGTGGAATTGGACAAGATGGACCAACCAAGTAAGTTGGAGATGTTCTTATCAAGTTGTCTATCCATCACAGTTTGGTTCTTGTAAAAGTGTCTCAGATTCTTATTCTTGGCACTTTGTCCTGCTTCAACACATCAACTTGAAGAAATGACTGTTCACTTGCTGCCTAATACCTTGTATATATCCAAACCTTGACATTGTTATTCACTTCACCTCACAGTGTTTAAAATGGCTGATCAGTGTAGAACCAATATTTTGTCATTTGTCATTTTCTTTACATAAGAGAATCCAAAAGAAGATTAAATATAATAAACATAGTCCTGAAACCCAGAGTATGAGTGATGAAAGGCATTCGAAGGCATCATCAGTCTTTCAAGTGGCCTTTAGTTAACAGTATTGAGTCTGCGATGCCGTTTACAACACAAGCTACAACCCATGAGACCTGAGGTAATAAAGGCAATAACTGCTTGCCTTGTCTAAATGAACAGAATATCACAGCTAGCAGTGTAAATATCTCAGACAGTGCCACAGGTTAGTCATGATTCCAACATTGAATTTTTTTCTCTGATTAGACTGTGGGGAGAATCAAGTTGACATTTCAAAGCAGTTCAGGAAAAAAGCTGGTTTTTTTTCACAAACATAATTATGTCAGAACAAATTGCTGTGACAGTAAAAACAGATTTTCATCCTCATTGATTGGTTAGGGATATAGACTATTATGAGCGTGTGCTCTCAAAAGGACACTATTGATTGTGGCAATAGGTTTTCCAACACTGTAATTCAAGTGTCACCTGGTGTCATGACTGCGTATTCACAGTGTGGATAAACAATTCAGTTCAATCACAGAGGATTCTTCCTTATCTCTCTATAACCACAGTGCATCACAAAGCCAACAAATGAAATTATCCTCAGTGAGAGAACTACAGGTTATTCTTCTTTTCAGGCTCAGCAATGCAATTCATTTTACTATGGACAAAGTAGCTGTGATAAAGCAAACAACAGATATGTGTGTGACAATTAATATTTGGTATACACCGACTAGCCATTACAGTACCACCGCCTCCTTGTTGTTGTGGTGGTGGTGCATTAGTGTAGGTGGTGCTGGACATGGGTGGATCAGACACAGCAGTGCTGCTGAAGTGATAAAACACTGTGCCCACTCACTGTCCATTCCTACGTAGTTGCTTCTCATTGTAGAAGTCAGAGACAGCTCATTTGTTGTTGCATGGTTTGTGTTGTTCACCCTCTAGTCCTTCATCGCTGGTCACAGGCTATTGCCTACATGGTGCTGTTGGCTGGATTTTTCTGATTGGGGGGGCTGTTCTCAATCCAGCCGTGACTCTGAGAGGTTTAAACACTCCAGCGGCACTGCTTTGTCTGAGCTACTGTTGGTACAAGAGCAACACAGATTAACCACCACCATGTCAGTCTCACTGCAGTGATGAGAATGACCCGTCAACCATAGAATGCCTGCTCTGTGTTGGTCCTGTGAGGCTAACCATTGAAGAAAGGAGGTTAACGAAAGTATGCGGAGAAACGGACAGACTACAGCCTGTAATGATAAAATGGCTAATGCTAGGGCTGATCTATATTCAGTATATTATAGTTAAAAACTCTGCAGTCCATTTGTTTGTTATGATTCACCAGATTTCCTCTGATGTTCTACTGTAGTGGGAGTCAATGACACAGCAGTAGAAGTGATGAGTTGGAGTATAATCAAAGTCCTGGCCATTGATTTTGCAGCCTATTTATCTACTTTGATTTCCATTCTGACTGTAAAACAACACACTAAACTATTCTGTACAAGGACATTGCATGCTGCTACAGATTCTAAATCAATGCTGCTCACGACTACCCTGTTCCAGTGCTGCAGCCCACTGCAAAAGAGGTGATGGGGCGATTCTGCTGGAGCACATTGAGGTTTATTCTAACCAGAGACACTCGCTTCTCTCTCTCCGCTGTCTGGACCCAACCGATGATGACGGGTCACTGCAGGTGGTGTTATTTCAGGGCCGGGTGACTGCTGGCTTATAGGCTGAGTAAAAAGCAATGAGTGGAGTGACAGCCGTGTGGCCCGAAAGGCCACCTCCGAATTGAACATTCTTATCTTCAAGAGCAACAGTGTTGTGGAAAAAAAAACATTTGCCCCCGTCTGACTTTTGGATTTCTTACACAGAATGTGTCGAGCTCTTTTTAGGGGTCGTCTTGAATATTGAATATGTAGAAAGAGTGTGGGGGAATATAAATCATTGGTGAGTTGCAGTAACACAGTGCATGTCTTCCATTTTAGAGTTTCGGATGGTACATTTTTATCTTCATGTTTGAGAAATATCTGTAAATATATTTGAGTCATTATCTGCATCCAGTGGTGATTATTACCTCATCTGTCCTCCTATATACTGTATCTTAATTGTTCTGTCTCATGTGTGTTCTTGGACAGTACTTCCAGTTCATTCTTTTAATTACATTTCTCTGAATTTTTGACTGTAAACTGTAATGACCTGTGATGGCATTCAGACCGCAATTCTTTCGCACATCCATCCCTTCAGTTCCTCTTTACTGTAACAGGAAATGATTATCAGTTTATTAAGATGCGGTACTGGGTAAAAGTCATCCTTTGTGTATCATTTCATCATTTTTCAGCTGAAAAGATACATTTAATAGAAAATTAAACACAATCACATTCAACTAAATCTAATACCAGGTGTTTGAATGTTTAGAGCTTCACCTTAATCTTCTTTACAGCTTCCATTCTTTTCAGGAGACTTTTCTTCAGTCTAAGGAGTTGGTTTATCATTGTCTCACAGTACATGGGTAGACACATTTTTTTAGATTTTTAGAAGTGAAGCTAGATTTTCTCTTCCAACTGGAAAAAAGCAGCTCAAAAATTACAATCCATACTGTTTCATTAGTAATTTATTCAAAGTTGAAATTAAATATTCTAAGAATTTGAGATTCTGGATTCAGGTTTCATAAGTATCCAGGCTCAAATCACTAACAGACTAAAACAGGTTTTGCTCAAGAATATTCCTGTACTTAGCATCATCCATCTTTCCCTCAACTTGAACCAGTTTCCCAGTCCCTCATGCTGAAATCCATCCCAACAGCATGATACTGCCACCACCATGTTTGACTGTGGGGATGGTGTTCCTGGGGTGATGAGATGTGTCAGTTTTGCACCAGACATAGCATTTTCCTTGTTGACTGTTCAATTATGGTCTCCTATGACCAGAGGACCTTCCTCCATATATTTGAGGAGTCTAAACTTGTGACCTCTGAAGGTAATTGGATGCACCAAAACTATTTAGGGGCTTCATAGCAAATATATATATATATAATTTGCTAACATTTACCTTTAAGATACCAGTGATACTTTAAAGTTGCATCTCCAATACAAGGTTTTTGTGTGATAGTCATGCTAGCTTTTACATTGTATTTAAAAAATAATGTTGTATTTTTGTGATTGTTTTACTTTTTATGGACAATCTGACATTTTGTCATATCTTTCAAGCTTTCAGAAAAAATATAATAATTTTGTACTAATTAGCTGCTAACCTATTTAACAAATGCAAATATGGAAAATAAATACTAGTGATTCTCAAAAATTACAATTAAATGAAAATAATGTTCATAATTTCATTCAAAAAGCTAAACTCTGATATTTAAATGTTTATTAATGTAAAGTGAAACATTTCAAGGCTTTTTAATTTTACTGTTAACCAGGTTGAAATATATCACTTACACAAAAAAAAAATATACATACAGAAAACAAATATAGTCTTTTATATGTGAGATAAAATTAATGGAAAAACATATTTTGAAAAATTATAGGACATCAAGGAAAATAGCCATTTTGATATGCATTTTATAAATATATTTTAGACAAAATGTAATATATTTGAAAATGTATTTTTTCTTAATGACCTGCAGCTGTTCGAAGTACCCTTTAAAATAAAACAGTAGATTTGAAATGTCTCACATATAAAGAAATGCATGCCCATACATTTCTTTTCTTGATTTAAAAGTCCAAAATCTTGGACTCTTGCCAATCACTGAAACACTGGGTTTAAGTGCCTGGTTTTTACCACAGTTCTGAAAAGGTTTTAAAGTTCTAAAGAACACTAGAACTCAATGTGCTCAGAATGTGCTGCTACTTTTCCACTATTAACATCTAAAAATGTATAGACTGCAGACACCAGTACATTTTCTACTCGTTTGTCCTTCTATAAATTTGACCTAGATTTTAATTTTAAAAACAAAAGATTTTAAAAGTAATCTGTAGAGCAACATTGAAATTCATTAAATAAGTGAGGCAACTAGTTAGCAAATGTTTAGAGTGCTTGGAGTTTACTGTTCTGGGGGTCCACCAGTTCTTGCTTGGTTATTAGGGGTCTTACTTTCAATAAACTCACTTTTTGGACTCAAAATCTTGAAAACTTCTCTTTAACTTTCTCTGCCTTTTGGATTATCTTATATCTAATCTCCACAGAAATATCTTCTGATAAAAAAAATACATTTAATTTAAGTGAAGGGTATTTCTGAGTTGGGACTCTGGGCTGGTATTCACAAAGAGGCAATGATGACTAATAATATAAAAAGACCATAATCATGGTGTCAGAAACTGATTCTAGGTCAGTAATCTTACAATACAAGTTCCAAAGGTTTGTGGACACCCCTTGTGCTATAAACTACACCCTCTGCTAACACAAATTGCAAACACACACAACTTGTCTAGTCCCTGTATAGAAGTACTGCCAATAGAATAGGGGCTAGAGGGATTTAAAGCCCCCCTTCACTGAGCTGTGAAGCAGAGAAACTGTCTTCTCTGGAATGAGTTGGGGATGAAGTGGAGTGATCATCCAATATCCAACAAGCAATGCTCCAGTATCTAGTAGAAATGAATTGCTGAAGAGTAGAGATAGTTACTCCAACAAAAGCAGAAAAAAATTAATACCTTTAATTTGGGAAGAAACAAAGATATGACGTCTTACAAATACTGCAGACTTACACACAGAATGACCAAGAAGTGTGAAATCTGAAGGCAAAAACACTAAATCTAGTCTAAGCTGGATCAAATGCTCCAGTCTGATGAGGCCAGCTGATATAACTCACACTGTCAGAATGATGTCAAAAATGCAGAAATGTGGAAAATTAGACTGGGGACCAGCACTGTGTTTATCAATCACCACGCACCAACAGTTTGCCCAGTCTCTGATCAGTGGCTTAGTTCAAACACCTCAACTCTGATCATTTAAATCATACAGTGTGGGGGTGTCAGCATAAATCAATATTTCATTAAAAAGTTCGAAAATAGGGAGAAACATCACTTGGAGGATTCAGATTGGCACCATCATCATCACACCTAATTCTTGACAGCAATTACAAACCTGCCTTTCCTTTAGGAGTTCTGACTCACGGCCAACTGAGCCTTTGAAATCTACGTGACAGCCGAGTCCCTCATTAAGCTGGTCTTCAAGGAAGTCAGAGCAAATTGACCTGCTGACCTGTTGCTTGCCAAACTGAAAGCAGGGTGTAAATGCCAGACCTAATGCTAATGACCCTTCCTGCTCTCCCCCTCATCTGAAGGCCGCCACCTGGGGGCAGTAATTGGAAGCCCTGCTGCTGCCTACGCTTTAGCTACCTAATCAGTCGCTTGCTGGAAATGTTATTCAGTTTGTTAGAAGCTCCAGCATTGAGGGTTGAATGAGGATAAGGTTTGGCTTGTTTGCTGTAATTGGGGACGTGATCCGAAAGGTGTCATTGATCTTGTTGGTCTTAATGAAAATGTGAGGAAACGACTTATCCTTACAGCTCATAATAGTGTACTGCTCCTAGAACTCCAACCTAATTCCAAAAACACAGTAATCCCTTTTTCTATAATTTCTCTAAGGACTAAAACTTATTTTAAGTTTTAAGTTCATTTTAAGCTGTTAAATTCAAAGTTCTTTATAATTTTATATATTCCACAATATAAATTCCAATTTCTCCTAGTTTAATACTTAGAATTTGCAGTTAATTTACAAAAGACTATGTTCATTTTATTATGATTAGTAGTAGTGGAATAATATTTAATTGGTTTAATATACTATAATAATAATAATAATAATAATAATAATAATAATAATAATAATAATAATAATAATAATAATAATATATTAATGCTTTGGAACAACTGAAAAATGAATAACTTTTTAACGTCTGTTTTAAGAATGAAATAAATGAAGTCCTACATAGAGTTACATTTAATTACACTATATGGACAAAAGTATCGGGACACTGGCTGTTTTGAAATCAAGGGTATTTAAAAAAGGTTTATCTTGCTTTTGTTGGAGTAGGCTTTCTACTACAATTTGGAGCATTGCTGTGAGGATTAGTGAGGTCAGGATGTTAAATGATGATCACCAACCCACCTCATCCCCAACTCCTCAACTCATCCCAAAAGTATTTGCTGGAGAACCATAGTTCCAAAAAACAGTTTCACTGCTACACAGCTCAATGTTTGGGGGGAGGGGGGGTTACACCTCTCTAGCCTACATCTGGCATTAGGCACGGTGCAAATAGGTTTATGTTTATCTGAGTCCTGTTCTATTAGCAATACTTTTCTACAGGGATTAAAGAAGCTGTGTCATATTGATATCAACAAACATCTGGACATATAGCATAGCAAAACAGCTCTATAACTCCTGACTCCAACACTACATAAGTGCAATTGTTTGTGTTTCTTGTGTAGCTGTTAGATCTAAGCAGGAGGTCATCCTCACTGCTCTTTCTCTTCACACCTCAAGGCTTTTCGAAGAGAATGCTCAGGTCTCAAAAATGACATGTAGCCCCAAATACTCCCCACCAGCTACAACATTACAGGCTGACAGATGGGATAGGGAGCTACCATCTTTCCATCCACATGGAGGACCACAGCAGGGATGCGTTCAGAAGACCTGTGGTGATACTGAAGTCTGGCGTTATAGATGTTACTGAATATTATAGTTTCTCATTGCACAGAGCCGTATGTTCACCAAATAGCTGCTGGTTATGAATTTTTCATCGTCTGTGTTGAAAGATCATGTTTTTTTTATCGGTTCAGTTTCGCTGTAGAGCAGCTCTGGAATTGAGTAAGCCTGAGCTGTACATTCACAGATGGAGGAGGAAGGGAGGAATAATGTAGGCTTCACTTTTAAACAGATTTTTTTTGTAGAATTTTTAAACAGCATTTATCACAGAACACGATCAGCCAGCTGTCCCTCACTGACGTATCTGACTTCCATCAGCTCTGCAGAACTGACTGTAACTGTGGTCTATTCAGCCTTCGATGATAAAAACCTTATTCAGCCAAATGAAAAAAGTATGCTCATACACTGCATTCAGTTGCATGTAATTGCAAAATACAATTCACACACTAACTTGTATTTCAGAAAATATATAATTCATAAATACAATCTGAATATATTTTTTCTATATGGGCATCATTCATATATAGTTACTGACAAAAGTAAGCAAATAAAGGAAATTCAAAGGCAAAGTTCTGGTTTTTTTTTTTTTTTGCAAATTCATTAAAAATAAAACATAAATATATGTACATAAGTATTCACAGCCTTGAGCTCAGGTGCATCTTGTTCCCACTGATCATCCTTCAGCTGTTTCTACAGCTTAATTGGAAACCTGTGGTAAATTCAGTTGATTGGACATGATTTTGAAAGGCACACACCTGTTTATATAAGGTCCCATAGTAGACAGTACATATCAGAGCACAAAACAAACCATGATGTCTAAGGAATTGTCTGTAGACCTCAGAGACAGGACTGATCTGACACAGATCTGGGGAAGGGTACCGAAATATTTCTGCATTGAATGTACCATTTAGTGGTCTCATCATCTGTAAATGGAAGAAGTTTAGAACCACCAGGACTCTTCCTAGAGCTGGCAGCCAGGCCAAACTGAGTGATCATGGTAGGAGGGCCTTAGACAGGTAGGTGACCAAGAACACATTGGTCTCTTTGACAGAGCTCCAACTTTGCTCTGTGGAGAATGGAGAACCTTCCAGAAGGACAACCATTTCTGCAGCACTCCACCAATCAGCCATATATTGTAGAGTGGTCAGATGAAAACCACTCCTCAGTAAAAGGCACATCCCAAAGGCACGTAAAGGACTCTCAGACCATGAGAAGGCCAAGCATCATGTCTGGAGGAAATCAGGCACTGCTCATCACCTATCCAGTACAATTCGTACAGTGAAGTATGGTGGTTGAAGCATCTGTGTTTATTTTTTGGTTTTCCTGCAGCAGGAACTGGAAGACTAGTCAGGGTTGAGGGAAAGATGACTGTAGTGATATAAAGAGATATCCTTAATGATAACCTGCTCCAGAGCGCCCTGTACCTCAGACTGGGATGAAGATGTATCTTTCAATAGGACAATGACACTAAGCACACAGCCCCTCTGTGAATGTCCTTGAGCGGCACAGTCAGTGCCAGACTTGAACTTGAATAAACATCTCTGGAGATATCTAAAAATGGCGGGGCACTGATGCTCCCCATCCATCTGATGGAGCTGGAAAGGTTCCGCAAAGAAGAATGGGAGAAACGTCCCAAAAGAAGTCGCGCCAAGCTTGTAGCATCATACTCAAAAAGACTTGAGGCTGGAATTACTGACAAATATGCTTCAACAAAGTATTGAGCAAAGGTTGTGAATACTTATGTAAGCTTCAATTTTTGTTTTCAGAATTTGAATAACTTTAGAATAAATTTTCAAAGACTTCAAACAAACTTTTCTCACTTTGAATGTGTTGAATTCTGATGGGAAAATAATTTAATCCATTTTGGACAAGGCTGTAACATAACAAAATGTGGAAAAAGTGAAGCGCTGTGAATAATTTCCAGAAAATGGCCAATAAATATTTTAAAATACACATGCACCTTTACTGTGTATCTGTACCTAAATAAATAAATAAATGCATTTTAAAATATATTCTGTATGTAGGCAATATATTCTGATCAGCTAGAACAATTGCACCACTGAGAGGTGAAGTGAAAAACAGTGATAATCCTCATCTATAATGTTTCCTGTCATGAGTGTATATATTAGTCAGCAGTTCTTGAAGTTGATGTGTTAAAAGCAGGAAATGGACAAATGTAAGAATCTGAGCCACTTTGACAAATAACAAACTGTCACAAACAGACAGGTTTTGTTTTTTTGTGTGTGTGTGTGTGTGTGTGTGTGTGTTGTAGTTGAAAATATTCATTAGAAAGGGTGTACACAAACATTTGGACATAGCTAAAGTGCAGTAGTTCTCAATCCTGGTCCCAGAATATCACGGTTCTGCTTGTGTTGGAAGATGTTGGAATCCCAGAACACCTGAACTTACAAATTGATGAGCCCTTTCTAAACTAAACTGGGTGTTTTACAGCAGGAAAACAAGCTGGTCAGTGATACTCCAGAACCAGGATAGAGAACCACTGCTGTGTATATTAAGCCCAGGTAAACTATGCAAGCTGGAACGCCAATTCAGCAGATACCTTATGAAGTATGATAAATCCAGTGTCTTTAATTAACTCCACATTCTTTGCATGCTGCCACTCATCCCAGTATTTTGAGCTCCCTGTAGCTGAGGACTGAAGTGTACGGAGCTCCCAGTGACGCCCTGCTATGCTGCTTTGTTTACATTTTGGCGCGGCTCACCGATTTCACGCTCGCACTGCTGGATGTTGTGATGCGAAAGAAAATTGTCCCAAATCAATAAAAGTCATTTTCTGTAACTTTTACACAGCATGTCTCGGTAATGAAATGAATCTTAGTGTTTGCATGTTATCTTTCTTGAGACAGCATAAAGTCACGAGTCATTGGGGACAATCAAGTTAAGCCTGAAGTCAATTTGTATGCAACTTAAATGCAAGTCAGACTCAAGTAATTAACTTTAAAGTCGCCATCTCTGGTGCCAGACACCACAGGACACCTTTAGAGGTCTTCTGTAGTTTTTCCCTCTGTTGTGGAGGCACGGAGGGGATCTACTCAGCAGGTGGTACTGATGTTATGGTTGATCTGTGTATTCTGAAATACATTTTAGTGAATGAGAGATGTATTTGGAATGAAATAGAGTGTAGACAAAATGTACTTCGTAAAAAATACATGTCCATGTTTTTTTTTTTCCAATATGGAAACATATTTTTCATTCCAAGCCACTTTTCATTCTTCTACCTTTAGATAAAGAGAGTGTTCTCAGTTTGGCCTTTCCAGACAGACCTGCTCACACTGTGTTTGTTTGTATAAAACTGTTGACTTTCTTTTACTCCCTTTTTGACCATTTAGTGAGTTCAGCTCAAAGGTGCTTGGTCGGCAGACAGATGGTTCAGTAGTTTGATAAATTTGCACTGGGAGAGATTCTCCAGACGGCTCAGGGAGGATTTTTTTTATGATGTCTTTAGACTATTGTGTGCCATGAAGAGGAACATGAAGCTTTGTCAAACTCAACTCCAGAACTCATCGTGCCTGTCATACTGTGGTGTCAGCAGAGTGTCTTTGCTGACATTTTCGCTTGACTACTGCCTGATGTAGTTCAGTTCAGTTTCCTATTAAATGCAGCTTCTCTGGGTTTCAGACTCTCATTCACTCTGTGAATATGAGGGTCTTTATCTTCAATTATGAGACATTGCACTACTGAGATTGCTGAAAATGGTGTACAAATACACACGCTTATTTAGAAATATTTTAGATCCTTCAGAGAATGGGAATGAGGTGGGGTGATCATTGAACATCCTGACTACACTAGTTCTGTTGATGCTGAATGCAACCAATTCCTCAGAAATGCCCCAAGATCAAGTAGAAAGCCTTTCCTGAGAGTAGAGACAATTGCTCCCACACTTGAAAATTTTAATATCCTTCATTTCAGATGAATCAGCAGATATCTAAATACTTTAGTCCATATAGAGTTTTTACAATGGTAACCTTGCAAGAGATGAAAAGGCTACATTAACATTGAATGTATGTATGATGTAATGGTCATTTTGGAGCTGATTCTGCATTAGATATACTCTCTGCTTTTAATAACGTAACCAAGTAAAGTGAACACAAAAATGTTGCTCTGATTGTGTCCAGTATTGTATCAGTCGTGTTGTGGTCCTGTGGTTGTAGCCCAATATAGGAGCAGGTAGAGGTGTGAGTGGTGGGTGAGAGTTGATGAGGGCAGGTAAGGGCAGATAATGGTGTTCTGACTGAACTGTAGCTCTCTGAGGTGGACTCACATTGCTGACTTTAAATCACAGCCCACAAGTTTGTACTTACACTCAGCAGCAGGGGGCGACTCTCTTTGACCGCTCCCACACATCCCAGACAACCTATCACCATGATGATGGTCCCCATGGTGATGAGGAGATTGGCGGCAGATAGGGACGGCAAGGAGGATGATAGAGTAGCAAAGTTGCCCTGGGTGACTGACAGCCACACCCCCACTCCCAGAATTCCACATCCCCCCAGCTGAGAGAGAGAGAGAGAGAGAGAGAGAGAGAGAGAGAGAGAGAGAGAGAATAAATCATGAAATATGTATAAAATAAGATGCAACCTTTGCAGTCAATAAGAAAAATATTCCTGGGAGCCACAATCTCTCTCACACACACAGACACAGACACACACACACCCCTGGGGCAAGAAACACTACATGGAAAGAATTAACCTGATTCTGCAAAACCATCAATAACATTCACTCTATGCTCTTAAACTGCTCTTCATAGTGATGCTATAGAGAAATCCAATTTTAATAATGAACAGCAGAGAGAACAGAACTGCAGAGATGTGTTTGGTACATTATATGGACAAAAGTATTGGGACACCAACTCATTTATTGTTTCTTTGAAATCAAGCATAGTAAGGGGGGTTGTTGGAGCAACTGTCTCTGCTGTCTGTTAGGCTTTCTGCTAGATTTTGGAGCATTAACATGAGCATTTGATTGCATTTCACCACACCTCAACTCTACAACTCATTCCAAAAGTATTAGATGGAGCTCCATCATTCCAGAAAACACTACCACTTCACAGCCCAATGCTGGGGGGATTCATACCCCTCTGGTCCATGCCAGGTTCATCCTATTCTATCCTATCCTATCCTATCCTAGTCTATCCTATCCTATCCTAAGTCCTATTCTATTGGCAGTACTTCTCTACAGGCACTACCCAAGTTGTATGTGCATTTGCACAAATTTGTCAGCAATGAGTGCAACTCAAAGTTTGTGAATGCATTCATTAGAAAGGGGTGTCCACAAACATATTGAGGATGGTGATGATGTTGAAGAAAATGAGGAAGATAGACAACATGATGACGAAGAGAGAAGAAGAAAATGTCCCTGGTCTTCCTCGTGGTGAAAGCCTTGTGGCAGATTATCATAAATTAACACGTGTTGAACATCAAAGCTGCTCTCTCTGAAATCTCACACACCTTTTGATCTCTCCTGTAGTGTGTGTGCTCCAACACCCTGCATTCAAACACACAACACTGGAAGGGTTTGTGTGTGTGTGTGTGAGTGTGTGTAGCAGTGCCATGCTGAATGAGCTTCTTCACCCCGAGGTAATAAAGCATACACAGAGAGCTGGTTCTATATTCCAGTGTGAGCAATTCTAGATAATACCCTCCTTTAGTCCATGGTTTCAAAAACAGCAGAGTGGAGTGGAGTACAGAAACCGCTACATACACACACACACACACACACACACACACACACACACACACACACAGGGGATTATAAAAGACTCATACTTTCTATTAGAACACAGCTCAGATTGTATTCTTCTCTCTGGATCGGTTGAGCACTTCTATCTTCTACTGAGATATCTTCTCCCTCTCTATAGAGAGAATATATAGAGAGAATCCTTTATTCCTCTCTGAGTCACATGATCTGCAGAGCTTGAGAAGATTGGATCTGTGACGTTCTCGTCTTCCCCCGACAGAGGAATGGCACACAGAACAGTGCAAGACCTGTCAGAAATGTTTCTAAGCTGGAGCAGTAACACACACACACACACACACACACACACACACACACTCACACACACACACACACACACACACACATACAGAAGACAGATGCATGCTGCGTAAAGGCTTCTGCCCTGTTTAACTCTGAGAGAGGTGCTGGAAGAGGAACCAGTGTAGGAACAGAATTAACATTGCTGCTTTTTTTAACATAAGAACCCCATTTGGTTCTGTAGCCTCTTTCTGCAGATCTCTTATTGCACATTCTGTTCATGAAATTAAAATTGACTTTACAGATGTTCCCCCATTTTAGTCAGATTTGATTGCACCTGCTGGCTGAGTCTCTGACCATCCGATGCTTCAGACCAGAAGAACAAAGACTCGAGTGTTCTTCCACTGAAACACTGCATTCCCCTAAATGAACATCACTTTAAGGCTGTCAGATTGTAATGCCAATGAGTGATGGGGAAATGCACATGCCACTATGAGTGATGGGGGAAAGAATGAGACCAGATGTTTCATTGGACTCCCAACCCTAGTGGCTTCAGCTGTAGAGACATATCTGCACTGATGATACACTGTCCTCTGGATCTTTGCTGCCATATTGGTCCAGGACAAGTCTCATAATTCTCATAAGATTGTACTGGATAAAACATGACTGATTGGTGTGCAGCTTGAGGCTGTGAAAAATGTTGTGCTGTCCAAAGCTGTGCTATCTGTGTATATATGTCTATGGCTATGGAACCTGTGAAGTTCTGATCTCCCAGGAATGGGACCAAAGCTAGATATCCATGCCACTCAAGAGCCCTGGACAGTTGTAATGTAATATCACTATAGTAATGTATATTACATATTTTGAGATAAAAGTATTGTCACTGTCCAGTGAAAAACATATTCAAATTGGATTTTAAAGAAAAGGCAAAAATGTTCTTAAGCTTGCAGTTAAAGTTAACTAAATTCAAAGTATTTATAGGGCATTCCTGATTGTCTATTCAAACAATATTAAAAAATGAAAAAAAAAAAAAAAAAACTAAAAATGAACAAAAATGGAGATATGTGGTTTTCACTGCACAGCAGTGATATTAACAATCAGTAACTTGTAATTTAATTGAAGCAGAAATATAAACAGAGGACTTCTTTTACTAGAAACATTTTTTTTTGCATAGAATCTCTACATTCACTCAAGTGCAGGATTTGTTCACTTCATTCACCACTGTTTGAATTTATAATGGATTAATATATTTCCATCTGTAACTAGAGTTAGGGTTCTGGAATTCCTCTGCTACCCTATTTGAGACAGACCTCAAGCTCCCCTGCCACCCTTTCACACTGGCTGCCCATCTTCCAGTTTCCCACCCTATTGCTACTGTTACTATTATGACCACCATCAAACTATCATCATTACTCCAGTACACCTGAGCAATGCCACACACATGTGGTGTTTCATTGTCCCCTTTTCAATAATGTATGAGTAATTTGACCAGAGGAGGATGAGTGAGTCTGGTTCCTCCCAAGGTTTCTTCCTCCAGCTCTGAGGGAGTTTTTCCTTGACACTGTCACCCCTTGGCTTGCTTACTGGGAGTTGTTGATCCTCTTATTTTTTATTTCTTTAAAGATGCTTTGTCACAGCATTAGTCATAAAAAGCACCAAACAAATAAATCTGAGTTGATTTTGTTGAAGTGTTGCAAGGTGTTTGTAAACATTTTTAATATCCTTAACTTCAGACAAAACATGCATTTTCTGAACCGCTTATTCCTGAATAGGGTCACAGGGGAGCCGGTACCCAGCCAGCAACTCTGAGCACAAGGGCAGGAAACAAACCTAGACAGGGCGCTTGTCCATCATAGGGCACACTCACTCATCCACACACTAAGGGCCACTTTAGAGTCACCAATTCACCTATCATGCATGTCTTTGGGGGAAACCAGAGGAAACCCACGCAAACACAGGGAGAACATGCAAACTCCAATCAGAAATTTCCCAGGTCACCCCACCCAGGGATCAAACCAAGGTCCTTCTTGCTGGGAGGCAACAGCGCAATCCACTGTGCCACCATGCCACAGACAAAACAATGAATGAGCATACTTTTGTCCACATGAAAATATTCACCCGTTCAACCCCTTCAAGTTTTTATCTTGTTAATTGCATTAATATATGGACTTGTGTTCAATATAGTTTTTCATTTTTACAATAAAAAACAGAAAACTTTCAACTTTAATTTGAAAATGAAAGTAGTCATAGTCTTGGTGGCCTCCCTCACCAGTCTCCTTCTTGCATGGTCACTCAGTGTGTGAGAACAACCTGCTCTATGCTGATTTACATGTGCCATATTCTTTCAATTGCTTAATGTTAGATTTAACTGAGCTCCAGGATTTTTTTTTATCCATCTACTGACTTATACAGTACTCTTCAATAACCTTTTCTTGTAGCAAGGAATATTGATTAACCAGTGACTGGACAGTCGTCTTTATAGTACAATCACTTGACATACATTCTCTGTACTCATGTGATCTCCATTTCACCGATTGTGAGACTACAAGCACCAGCATCCTGGGCCTTTGTTGAATTAGGTCAGTCACTTCAAAGGAGAATATTATATAGGTCTGGAGATGATTTGCTGGTTGTCTCCACAAAGACAAAAACAGGACTTATCAGTGTGGCACAACACCATTACAGACTTTGGTGACGCTTACGTGGTTTTAAGGGCAATCATCATAGTGGTCTAACTGCATGAAGCCATCTGCCAAAGGTGCTGGCATTCACAGAGTGAATGGCATCACTGCTTACTGAACGCCTTCTCAAATCCACTGCCACCAACTGCATGTTATGGTAATATCCACAATATGTCGATAAAACCACCCTGCTCCTCTGACTGTGTGATGAGACCCCTTTCACACTCTTCCAACTGCTTGAATTACTCTCGAACTCAAAAGATGCTACCAACACAACAGCACAGACTGGAAACCATGTGCAATGGGATGAACTTATAGTCAGGCAGGTACAGCAATAAGGATTATCCTTGCTTACATGTGTGGCCAAGAAGTGAAACTTGAATCATTCACATGTCTCACAATGTCAAACAAACCCACTAAATTTCATTTCTGTTGGATGATGCCTTGTGGGTGTAACTATGATTTAAGGATGCATGCATATTGACCATGATTCAATTTATAAAAGCAATAAAAGGTGAAACTATCCAGGGGGGTAGAATATTTTATAGGCACTGCACTATATCTCCTCCTCTGGTTTAGGTGGAGAAGTGAAACAGCATGATGATGTGCTTTAGGAGAAGGTTGATGAGCACTTCTGCATACAGAGTTGAACGGAGACAGTAATACAAAATACGAAATTACAATTGCACATTGTCTTGTCTGCTGCTCCTCATAGATAATAGAACGGTTTTCTTCAGTGGAGTTTCTCTACAGCCATTTGAAGAAAAAATCACCTCATCTGTTCAGAGATGGCTCCCTGAGTCATTTTTACATTACTGCCATAGAAATCGTTAAACATACATCTATTTCAGCTGTAGATTATTTTTTACTTCAATTTCAGCTCTGAGTTCATATAGATAACGAAAGCATTAAAGTGCCTGAGACGGCAGAACAAATTAAAAACAAGCTGTAAAATCCCACACATTATGACCTTCCTGAATTTGGCAGCAATCCTTTCAAGTCAAGTTTGTCTGCAAACCAGTGATTAATCTAAGCATCCAAACCTGTGTGGAGAGGAGATGCTTTTCTTCACCACAGAATGATTAATGAATCTATTGGTGTTGAAGTTCCACTGGAGAGCGTTGTGAGCCACATGTCGCAGTTTGTCCTCTGCTGCGGGCCCGTTATGGTTCTGCCTGGTTGGTTTCTGCTTTGTTTTGATTTTGCACTAATTGCTGTGAGTCAGTAACTCATGCAGAGGCAGTTTAAAGGCAGATTAGGTCTCTGTTGCTGAGTCATTTACAGTGTCTTTTATAAACAAGAGTTGTTCTCAATGGATGAAGCCACTGGAGGAGCTGTCACCACTGGTCACATTCCAGATTAAGGTTCTAATGTTCTCCCAGAGAAGCTCTTAGGGCTACAGCAGGTAAAAGTGGCCAAAATCTTTAAAAGTAGGTTTGTCTCAAAATCACTCCTTTGTTATCTTGGCTGTGTGATTAGGGTTGTTCTCCTGTTGGAAAACCAAACCTTCGTCCTAGTCTGAGGTGATCCTGTGCTCTGGAGCGAACACATATCTGATGTGTGACAATGCGGCTCAGTCTGAAAACCAGATTGCACTTCATGCAACTTTTATGTGAATCCAACTCAACATTCTTCATTAATGTGTGCTAAGGAGAAGGGAAAATATACAACAGCAGGTCTTTCCATATGCGTGTCAGTTTAGGAGAGTGAACGCTTCAGACAAAGTCAGATGTGGCTCATTTTAAAAAGATGTTAAGACTGAGGATTCCTATCTGGCTGTTCAGACTGTCGTATATTGTCGAATATCAGATATCAGATTTAAATACTACATATCAATATGGTCTAAACAGATTTAGTGTTTTGTCATTTGCACTGCCACACAGATAACACATCTAAGTCATGTGACAAAAAATATAGTTTTTTAAAAACTATTAATAAACTGCAGCATCAGAACAAGAAAGAGTGACAGAGAACATGAGTGTGAGTGAAGGAGGAGAGCAATCCAGCAAAAATGAGATCCATGAGAAGAGGTACATGAAAGGAAGAACAAGTGCTGAAGAAGCAGATGAGCAGAGTGAGAGAGAGACAGACAGAGAGAGAGAATGAGAGAGAGAGAATGAGAGAGAGCGAGAGAGAGAGAATGAGAGAGAATGAGAGAGAGAGAGAGAGAGAGAGAGAGAGAGAGAGAGAGAGAGAGAGAGAGAAAACAATCAATCATGTATTAATCTCCATGGAGTTCATTTTTTTCCTCATTACTCTCATCTGAAAAAACATAACACACACACATATGTTTCTGCACAAACAACAAACACACACACACACACACACACACACATAGACACTCACCACCCACTTGCTGTAAGATATCTCCACTGTAAACAAAGGGAAATAATATTGTGGCTCCTGTGAAAAGCTTTATAAAAAATGTAGAAAGAGCTCCAGATCCTCACTGAGCTGTTGACTCAAATTTACATATAAAAAACACACACACGCACACACGCACACACACACACACACAGACACACACACACACACACACACACACACACACACACACACACACAATAAGACCTATCAGACCAAGATCAGATCATTTGGACCTAGACTGGTATTTTATTACAGTTCTCTGAGCAGCTGCTGTTTGTTGATGACGAACTGTAATATCCAAGGTTATGTGGTGATGGTTTGTCAGCCACTATGAGAGTAAACGTCTTCACCAGCGCTGAGCTTTTCCGACAGTGGCAGGGAAAGTCATGCCCAGTCGCTTCCAATGACACACTGCTGAATTGGATCCAATGAGTGTGATAAAATATCTCCTTCAGGGCAGACCAGCGAACTCCAGCCTCTCAGCTTGGCTCTGAATCCAGCACAAACAGCGAAGACAGCTAAGGTCCTGGGCTGTCAGAAGTTGGCCATGATGATGTCAGATGAGGTTTGAAAAGATGTGGTATATACTGTATATTGTTGCTTTTGGGGCAAAAATCACTATTGCAGGTTTCTCTTTTAATTTTACATCATTTGAAAATAACATTTGAAGTAATGGGGACCAACTTGGACAGTTTCAAAGTTCTATTATTGTTATTGTCTTTTATAAATATTATTCATATTTTTCATTATTCTGAAAATTTTTAAATATGAGAAATCAGTGGTAATGGGGAGTACTCAGCTTTTTTTGCTTTTTTTCTTTTTTTTTTTGCATGTTTTGTGTCCAGAGTCTTCAGGAACTCAAGAATTGAGCTCTCCATTGGAATAGCAGTCTAAATGTAGACTTCTGTGCAAAATCAGTCATCAAAACTTTTCTGGGGGCAGCTTTGTATCTGAGGCAGAACAAATGTAAATGTTTCAGTAACCAGTGAAAATAACCAGTTACAATAAACAGAGGTGGAGCCATCTGCTTCTGAGAACAGTAAATGTGAATAAAGAAGTTTTAAAGAACTTCTTTTCATATGGTGCAGGTTTCTATAAACTACTAGCTAACTCACTTCTAAGGCAGCGTCCAGAGCTTCCATCCAATCTTTTCTTTACTGCATGCCAACACAAAGAGTATCATGACATTTTAATGTGTCAGTGTTACACTACAGGGTACATCAATTTCATGTAAATGCAGCTTTAATGCACATGTTCAATAGCCGAATTAGCAGTCTTGACAGTTTTCCTGCACAATATGACTTATCTAGCCAGCTCACAAGCAAGGAACCAAAGAAAAAGCTGCCTTAGAAGTTGGCGAGATAGTTTCCCTGGCACTTTTCTGAGAAACCAACACCATATGAATTGAATTGCACACCCTTAATCCACATAAAAAGCACGCATAAGCAGGTACACATTTCTAAAGCTCTGCCTGCTGGTTATTTTAATTGGTTATTCTCTAAACAAATTGTGTTTATTCTGCCTCAGAGGCAGAGCTGCCTCCAGAACCGATTTTGAGTAGAGCTTTTGCACACCAGCTAAACATAGGCCCCATCACGGGGGTCACAAATGAATTATTTTCTTCCAGTCATTATTTCCTACTTTTCTAATTAGTTTGTTTGACTACAACTTGAAATACAATTTAGAGAGACTAGATAGTGTTGATCATGCACACTCAAAACTGGAAATTAAACACACTAAATGAACAAAAGGGGAAACCGGAAAACTGGGTATTAAAAACGAGTTTAGAGTAAGAGTACTTGGGAAGGAATTTAACTGGTATTTAATGGTATTTAGCAACAAGACCATTAGTGAGGTGAGGATGTTGCATGATCACCACCCCTTCTCATTCCCAACTCAAGTACTGGATGGAGCGTGATCATTTCAGAACAGTTTTGCTCATTGCAGCTCATTGCAGCTCATAGGGGGCTTTATACCCCTATAGCCCATACCTGGCATTATGTATGTTGCCAACAGGTTTGTGTTTTTTTTGCTCCAGAAACTATTGGCAGTCCTTCTCTACAGGGACTAGAGAAGCTGTCTGTGTCAACAATGGGTGCAATTTAAATTATCTGAATGCATTCAATAGAAAAAGTGTCCAAAATATTTGGACATATTTTGTATCAGTGAAAATGTTCTGTAGAGCTTGTTCATCCAGACAACAGTTGCTAGCAAAAAGTGGAACAGCGTGCAGAGCATGGAGTTGTCCACTGACCCGGGTTGAATTAGGAGACGAGAGAGAGAGAGAGAGAGAGAGAGAGAGAGAGAGAGAGAGAGAGAGAAAGAGAGAGAGAGAAATTATGACTCACTGAGCTTAAAATTCTTGGATTTAGTGTTATTAGGACAGAGAATGGGCTGAAGCAGGTCTTGTCTTCAGATTTACCGTAAAAAATGTTAAGATGCCCTCAAGAACTTTCTCTCTAATGCAGTAAATTTAATCTCCACGTCTCTTTAATGAAACTCTAAGGGAAATTAGTTCTAACTCTGAATGATGAGTGCTCTTCCAGCTATGTGTTTGCAGGTGTGTGTGTGTGTGGGTGTGTGTGTGAGATAGAGAAAGAATGTGTGTGAGAGTACACCATTACATCGGTGTGATGCGAGAGACCTGCCAGACCCTGCCTCACATTGTTAGTCCTGACTGCTTGACAGATTCCATATACTATTTCTTTCTTTTTCTCCCCTCTCTCTCTCTCTCTCTCTCTCTCTCTCTCTCTCTCTCTCTCTCAACCAGCAGCTCCCAGACCATAATAATCTGGGTTTGCTCTCAGTTTCAGACTGGTGAGGAGTCTGCCTGGGTAAACAGCTCATTCTGCTCATGTTCCTGCAGCTCACATGCACATTCTGGAGCATTGGGGGGCTGTAGGGACAGGGATTAGACAAGTGGAGCTGGACTAGTGTGGGAGGGGGCATCTTTACACAGTCCAAAAATAGAGAGCAAGACACAGAGAGAGAGAGAGAGAGAGAGAGAGAGAGAGAGAGAGAGAGAGAGAAATGGAGAGAGACAGAGAGAAAAGGAAGAAGACTGAAGAAGTATAAGGGAGGAAAGAGCTAGAGAAAGAGTATGTTGGGGCAATGGGGGGCAGCAGAGGAATGAGTCTTGAGCCTGTGTTGAATATTTCAGCTGCTCAGAAAGTCTTACAGTGAGCTCACATTGAATTCCGTACAAAGACTCTTCAAATAGGATCAAAGCAGATGAACTGAATTCGTCAGCAGACCACAGATGTCTACCTGCTGGAGACACGACCAGTCTGCTGCAGACCACCGCTCCACATCCACCTGGCTCATGCTGCTTAAATAAACTACATGTGATGATGCCATATGGCCAACCTCGCCATTTGCCTAGTGCCTGCAGGAACCAGAAGATGTACTGCAGCTCCTTCTCTCCTCTCAGCCCACTGAGCTCAGAACACTAACTCATACACATTTTATGTGAATTATTAAATGATGAGGTTTAATGATTCTTTCATGATTTCTTACTCATCACATCTTCATTCATTTACAACACAATTCAGACATCCAAAAAACTAGATATGCAACCTCAATTAAGTAGCAATGAGCACTAATTGAAGGAAATGCAAAATAGTTGTGCAGCTACAGTGGTCCCCACTTCCATTTGCTTTGTTGTTACTATGGTATTCCAGGTTGTTTATATGGTGTTGCTATGTGGTTGCTAAGTGGTTACTATGTGGTTGTTATGGTTTTGCCAAGTGGTTGCTAGGGTGTTCCTGGATGGTTGCCATTGGGTTGCTGGGTGGGTGCTATGCTCCAAAGTGGTTACTATGGTATCCCATATCCCATGGTAATGCTTTGCATCCCATCCACTGTTATTGGGAAAATTAGCAAAACATTCATGGCTATGCAGAAACCATATATTCAATCAAAAATCTGCATACAAGCCTGAATCACACATTCAGACCCAACAATCTGGAATGTCATTATAATTATACAAATATTTTTGAAAACTGTGGGATGAGACATGCAGAAAAAATCTGGCAGAAAAAAAAGAAGAGGAAGAGGATGCTTTGCATTGCGCAACTATAATTATTAATTCATCATAATTACAGCACAGTAATTAACAAATGTGCTACTACAACCTTAACCTCTCACTCTCTTATACACAGTACTTTAGTCTCTCTTCATTCTGGTTTTACATAAACCTGGAGTCACACAAACTATAGGACTGAGCTGATAAACAATGACAGCAAAACAGTATATTTATATATAGTTATATATAGTATAGTAATAGTATAGTATAGTAATAGTATAGTATAGCTGCTGAATCAGAGCTGCAGGATGTTTAGTTTAGGGAGTGCATCCTGTACCCAAACTACCCTATCTGATACATATCTGAAACATTGCGATGCGACTCAGTCTCAACAGCCAGACTGGAATTCATTCAAATTTTACATCAACTGAACATTCCACAAAAATACACACTAAGGACAAAGCACTGTGATGCTGTCCTCCTCAGAATTCTTGCATTGGTTCACTCACACCACATTAGCGACTCCACTGCTGAGCATATGTTTAACCTGCATTGCCTTTCACTTTAACATTGAGCTTGTAGCCAATGGTCATTCGCATTCTCTCACACTCATACTCGCCTGCTCTCACTTTATCTATAGCTCTTAAATATTTTTCACAGTTCTTTTTGTTCTCCTTGTCATTTTGTTGTGTTATTTTGTTGTGCTATTCCAGGATCGGTTCCTCAATTTTAAACCTAAATAAGGTTTGAGGTCACTAATGAAGGGGTTTTGGAGCTTGAGGTTAGACATAATTGAATAAATGAACACACAAAGCTTCATCCTGCAGTGAGAAGCAGATTCTGGTTCCTCCTGGTTGTGTGATACCTGGTTGTGTGACACTCTCTAAATACTTAAAGACCCCCCGCAGGCATTCAGAGGTAGTGTACACACCTTGGAGTGACATCAAGGAGTGTGTGGGAACGGCAGGGCTGCTCTGCAGTAGTGGCTTGGGGGGTGGGGGTTTGAAGGGTGGTGGTTAGCATCTCAGCCCTGTACTGATGAATGATGGAGCCTCTTATGAGCTGCTGAAGGTGCTCTGTGATTCAGCCAATCTGGCACTATTCATAGCCTCTCTCTTTTTGGCCTCATGTTGCTCACACACCTGTTCTACAATCCACCCCCTCCATCCTCTCCTCTGCATTCTCCTCTTCATTTTCCCTCGCGTTTCACTCACAATGCCTTCCATTTGGACTCTATGGAACCCCATGTCTTCATTAGTGGACCGTTAACTTGTTTATGTGCTTACACGACGTGCCTGTGTTCCTGATTCAGGTCACCCCTCTCTCTCTCCCTCTCTCTCTCTCTCTCTCTCTCTCTGTGTGGAAGCTGAGGAGCAGCTGGGTGAGGTACAATACAGTGTTTGTATCACTAACACACTCAACGAAAGTAGGCCGCATGCAGTGCTCACCGCTACCTCCAACAGTGTCTGTGTCCTGAGACTATTCCTCCCTGTAGAATGACACAAGCTGTCCTGTATCTCTCCTTTTTTTTCCATCCCCCTTTTCCCTGTCTCTCTCCCTCGCCTCTATTTTTCTCTCCCATTACCTCCTTTTGTCAGCGAACAACCCGGCTCTCATTTTTCGCACATGTAATATCCCCCCGGCTCGCTCCCTCACCGCCATCAGCGGGATGAAGAGACTTGTATAGACGCTAATAAAGCCTCCATTTTTATATCTGGGCTAGAAAGCATGTCTCTTGTGAGTCACTGAGAAAATGAGAGGGAGGGAAGGAGGTCGGAGTGAAAGAGAGAAATAGAAGGTCCCAGTTACTCATTTCCCATTGCCCCATCGCCCATCAGCAGACAGCTAACGCTCTTGTGTTCTCTCCTTAATGGCCGCGTGTTTGTCTCCGAGGCAATCGCAGCATCTGCAGCGCGACAGCGGCCTCTCGCATGCAGCAAATCAGAACAGCTGTTTTCACGCAGCGTCATTTACAATCCCAAAACACAAACAGGAATCAGGAGCTTAAAGAAACTGTAGCTGCCATTAGCTACAGCAGCAGCCAAATATAGATCTTGCTTTCAAGTTTCCAATTAGCCACTGATTAATATGTTAATCATTCTGTCTATGACAGTGAACACTCAATAACACTTTAATTCATGTTTCCTAAGTGGAATTGAAAATAAATACAATGTTTTATTGAATTTCTTAATGCAGCACTGCACCGTGTGTTCTCTGATTTGATACACTATATGTCCAAATATTTGTGGACACCCCTTTTAATGAATGCATTCAGCTACTTTAAGTTGCATACCCTTTTTTTTTTAAAAAAACACTGATTTCAGAAAAAAACTATGAAAAGGCAGCTGTCCCAATATTGTTGTACATACTGCATATTAGAAATGCTATTTTTAATCAGTATTGATCTTACTCTTGTGTGGTGAGAAGAGAGACTTCAGTGGTGTGGGTCCCAGAGAAGCAAATCTATCAAGCTCAGCACGCCAGCACCACTAGACTCAGATCTCATCAATGACACCCATTTATACACACGAACACCCCCACATACACACAGACACCACCACATAGACACACACCCCTACATACACACACACCACCACATACACACACACCCCTACATACACACACGCACTCATTGCCAAGCACTGGCTTCTTTCCATCAGCATCAGTGCGGCTGATGGCTTTGGCTATCGAGCGTTTACTCAACAGGATCCGGTTTACCACAAGATGCAAACCCTGAGGGATGAGGGTGGGGGAGGTGCTCTATTACAGATCTCAGAAATCACAGGCAAAACTAATCTAAGCAAGCAAGCAGCTACATGCCGTCATCCACGCCAGGTCCTTCAGATTTATGCAAAAGGTGTAAAAGGATGTCCACCTGCTTGTTTTTGTTTTTTTTAGAATTTCTTTTAGAAGAATCATGCTCTCAGCATGCAAACCTCAGCTTATTCAAGATGTACCTGTTATTGACAAGAGTATTGGGACACATGCTCGTTCATTGCTTCTTCGGAAATCCTTCGATAACTGTGTCTTCTGTCAAGGGAAGACTTTCTACTAGATTTTAGAACATTGCCGTGAGGATTTGGTTGTATTCAACAAAAGTATGAGGATGTTGGTTGATCACCACCCAACTTTACCACCAGCTCTCCAACATATCCCAAAAGTATTGAATGGAACACCAGTATTCCAGAGGACACTGCTCCACTATTCCACAGCTCAGTGCTAGGGGACTTTATACTCCTCTAGCCCACACCTTGCATTAGGCACGATGTGAATAACTTCATGTTTATCTTCTCCAGAGAGTCCTCTGGACAAGCTGTGTGTGTGTGTGTGTGTGTGTGTGTGTGTGTGTGTGTGTGTGTGTTTGTGTGTGTGTGTGTGTGTGTGTGTGTGTGTGTGTGTGTGTGTGCGTGTGTGTGTGTGTGTGTGTGCATTCACTCATTTGTATCAGCAGTCAGAGCAATATAGTGTATAGTGTTTGTTCTTTAATGGTTTGCTTGAGAAACAGTACATAAAGGTAAAGGTCCTCAGAAGCATTTTCACAAAAAAATGTAAACATCCTGCAATAAACAACTCTTATATAATATTACACACTACTGTTGATTCTTGAGCTCAGAAAACAGCAAAAGTCAGCTTATTGTGACTGAGCGGTAACTAGTGTTGAAAAGTACTGAACATTGTTCAGAACAATTGGAGACAAAAATATTACTTTGTTTAAAGTTTCATTTTACCTTAAAGTGAGTCAGTTGTTCTTAAATGATCCCATTAACATTTATAATTTACAGATGTAATAAACCTTTCTTCAGCTTGATGTTCATGTGAATGTGCAGCATAAGATCAAGGTGAGGTGTATGTGCAGACAGGAGTGTTAACAGGAGGTTTCAGTCCGATGCTCTAATACTGAAGGTCGTTCTGAAGCACATGTCTACCTTTTCATTTCCCAGGTTTCATTCAAATACCTTTAATTCATCTATCACTGCCATGCTGTTCAACTGTGCTAAAGTATTAGACCAAGCTGGATCTGCAGAGTTCTATACAGGGTCTACATATAATAAAGATAATCAGTTCGTGGATACTGCTGGAGAGAGTGCTTATGTAAGTCTTAATTGACTCAACTCTCCACTGTATAATCATTTTCAAATGACCTTGGTTTTGCACACTTCTGTAACAATTCCCGTCTTATTTTAAGATTTCAAATAGCAGGACCTGCAGTACTGCCTGGACACCAACCCAGCAACCTTACAGTCAGCTGTGCTCAACAATTTGCTCAAATGTATTTGCTAATGTCTCTGACATTACAGAACGTCTACACTATATGCCCAAATGAATGCATTTAACTTCTTTAAGTTGCACCCATTGCTGACACAGATGTGCAAATGTACACATAGCTTGTCTAGTTCCTGTACAGAAATATTGCCAATAGAATAGGAATTGCATGGGCTAGTGGGCTATAAAGGCACCCAGCATTTTAGCTGTGGAGCAGTGGAACTGTGTTCTGTGGAATGTTGGTGCACCATCCTGTACTTTGGGGATAAGTTGGGGAGTTGGGGTTGACCTCAGACCTCACTAATTTTTTTATTGCTGAATGCAATCACATTTTCACATCAATGCTCCAAAATCTAGTCAAAAGCATTTTCTGGACAGAAGAGACAGTTACTCCAACAAAAGCAGGATAAACTCTTATTTTAATATCCTTTATTTCAGAAGTAGCAATAAATGCACAGGTGTCCCAATATTTCTGTCCATATAATGTATTTTCCTGAATAGGCAATTCTTCTGTTTTGTTCAGAAAGAGTAACAACGTTAGTCTGAAACTAACCTTTTTCTCTTATCTGGTAAATGTTTACTGAATGACCGTCAAAGTCGGCACCTCAGTGTTAGTGTCTGAATATGGCATTAGACTAAGCAAAACTAGTTAATCATCCAAAACATTTTCTTTTATGGATAAAACAAGACATAATTTCATATATGAACAAACTGAAACTCGATATATGACCCAGTGTTATTTATTTATATCTGCTTTATAATTAACAGGATATTTCAGAAGTGTCTGACTGTGAAATGAAATTTCTTACATTCGATCATGTTCCATCCAAGTTTGACACCAATTAAACTGTTGAAAGTGTTGTAAGAAGAGGAAAAATGCCACAGTGTTTATCCACTGAGTCCCTCTGGCTATTCATGCAGCACGACAGACAGGTTATTATTATATGCAATGTGGCATGTTAATTACTTTTGATACAAGACTGCCAACACAAGCTTAGCTGATTCCTTAGAATTGATACAGCAAATAAACTAAACTGAATTACCCGGCAACACGTTCTTTGCATGGTAACATAATTAACACCTGGTACTGCTGATATTTCAAAATAATCACACACACAATGTGGAGTCATAAAGACAAAAACCAACATCAGTTCAACAGAAAATCACAAACACACTATGCAGAGCATCAGGCCTGCAGGAAATGGATTTAGAGCTCATGTGGAAATTGGATGTGAATAAAAATTCTGTTACACTTTCAGTGTCTGTTTGTACCTGCCATTAACATGTGGTTTGTATGTGAACAGTATCTGAAGTTATTCTGTTTACACTTTCACTACAATGTGTCCCTAGTGTGAACAGACAACATCAGATTTTCCTGCATAGATAAACAAAACACATACATCATTTTCAATGTAGTTCTTGTAAGCAATGGTTTCTCATCATAGTTGTGTGACTCTGGAAGGCCGTGAACAGTTTAGAAGAACTGTGATGGTTCTAAAATGTGGTGGGGCAATACATGGTTCTGGCATTACCGTAAAGGCTTTTTCAGCCCTATATAAACTATCTTTGTAATACTGCTCTCACCTACCACCTAAATAAGCACAGACATGAGCACAGATGCACTCACACAGCAAGAGGCAGAGAGAGAGAGGAAGAAGAAGCCAAGATACACTGTAATAATGATTTGCATTAATGTTTAATATTTAACAGTTTTCTTTTTCAACTGACATATTTCTGCTTGGTTAACTGAATCTTATCACAGAAAATGCTCCATTTACACTTGAGTTAAATGTAGACAAGGTCTATCTCTGACCACGGTGATGTAGAGGTGTGTAGAGGTGGTAGAGGTGGTCTATCTCTGACCACCTCTAAATGTGGTTTGAGTGATCTGATTGTAATCCAATCACAATGCTTCTTGGGGGTGTTTACACCTGTCATATTTTGCATGAAACAAATGTGTCTTCTCAAATGCTTTAGGTAAATGTTCCATTACAGTTCCACTACTGTTTCATATTAATTTGTATTATTATCATGATTACATGATTTTGTTAATTACTGCTATAGTATTTGTAAACAACTTCCTTTACAAGTGATCGACCACACAAAAAACATTCTTCCTTTTCTCCTTTTTCCTCTCCCCCATGAGCTGCCCCCCAGCTGTCTGCTTGATGCTGGTACAATCTGTACAGGGTTGGTGCTGCTACCTGCCCACCACCTGGAACAACCTCTCCCAATGTGTAAAAAAAAATCTTGGCTCTCCAATACCCTGCTGCTCTGGAACCTTGCATTGATTCATTCGTGCTACAACTGTTTAACCCGCATGGACTTTCACATTAACATTCAGCTTGTGTCTGACACTCACTAGCATTCTCATCAATCATGACCTGCTCTCACATTACCCATATCTTACTCTTTTAAATCAGTTTCCTGTTCTTTGGTTATTTTGTTGCACTATCCTTTGAAATTAAAAGAAGATGGGCTCCCCTTTTGAATCCAAGTTCGACTCAAGGTTCTTCCTCTCTGAGGGAGGCTTTTTTTTCAATGTGTGTGCTACTTGCATTGTAAAACAATCATCATGGAAGGATTCCAGGGGTTCATGTGCATTATTAGGCTTGTTACTGTGGTAAAAAAAAACTGATAACATATATGGACAACCTATTTTCTATTGAAATGCACAGCAAAATCAAATGCTGCATTTCTGCAGGCATCTGTGAGGTCAGATGCAGTGTGCATGAACCCCTGGAAGCCTTCCATGTAGGGCTTCATAATGGAAGCAACACACACATTGAATGATGAAATCGTTTTCTGTTTGCTTGCACTGGAGTACAAGCTAAAGGTCTGTGTATTACTTAAATGAACAGCAGCAGTAAAACTGTATTTCTCCCTATTATGGTTAAATTTAAAATAAAATTAACCAGTTAATCACTAATTCATGTGTGTGCTTCATCAGCAGCGGCTGCAGGCATGCTGTTAATGTTAGCGGTAGTTATTTGCTAATGTTATTTGGCTTTTAGGCTATTCAATATGGTACAATACTCAGCATTTAGATACATTTTATGTTTCCCCAGAGGTTTTCTCAGGTTTGCCAGCTTCATCTATAGTTACAATTACTTTCAATACAAGTTTTGAAAAATGTAACCACACTTAAGGCCACTTTTGACTCGCCCCTGCCCTGACTGTGTGTCTACCCTTGTCCCAGAATTTGACATGAACTGGATATTAGTAATACTCATGTAAATTAGATAAAAGTACTGAGACTGAATTTGAAAACCCATCTGTAGGTTAAAGGATTGTGTCAATAAATGTAGCTCAGCATGGTTAAGGTTAATGATCTATAAGTGGGTCTCCCCATGCAGTAGTGTTTAATAAAGAACCGAAGGTATAACAGATCCAGGTCAAAGCAGTTAGAAATGACAGTCTCAGATTCTGCAGAATCAACAGTTTCTTTAATAATGTATCTGGTGAGGGACAGCCAGATTAGTTTTGCACCATTGGGACAGAGAGGGAGAGAGTAACTCAATCAAAAGCCCTATCCTTCAGGACTGCAGTTGTAACATGAACACACAGTCATATCTGCTCTGGGCTGTGGCTGTAACATCAAACCTTACAAAGTTCATGACCGGATAAAAAAAAACACAGGGAAATGTGGGATATGACTCCATTAACCCACCTCAGAGCAACAGAGTGGGACTAAAGTTGGTCTACATCAGGGCCAAATTCTCTGACCTTTCTCCTCATGCCAGCGTCCCCTTTTATAAAGTGAATCATCGAGTCCCATCTGGTCAGCTTATCATTGGCCAGTATAACCC
Source organism: Acestrorhynchus altus (assembly GCA_034509495.1). NCBI lineage: Eukaryota > Metazoa > Chordata > Actinopteri > Characiformes > Acestrorhynchidae > Acestrorhynchus > Acestrorhynchus altus. Next base: position 22,152,543 of record CM067508.1, read on the forward strand.
CAACAAGAACAGGCCAGAATGCTGCCACATCATCTGACCTTTTCAAAGTACACTACATGTGCAAATGTTTGTGGACATACATTCTAATGAATGCGTTCATCTACTTTATACTGCACCCACTGATAACACAGATTGTCTAATCCCTGTAGAGAAGTACTGGCAATAGAATAGGACTCTCTGGAGTAGGCAAAACCTACTCAGCACCATACCTAATTTCAGGTGTCCTAATTAACATCCAGCCCACAATTATGGCCTCGTCACTGAATGTCCTCATAATAATGGTCCAACATCCTGCAGAAATCCTTACCTGGGCAGTAGAAACAGTTACTCTAGCAAAGCAGGAACATTATAATTAATACCTTTATTGAACAAATAATGATGGACAGGTTTCCCAGTACTTCCATCCATATAGTGTATGACCAGAACTCAGCTGCTGCTTGTTAGCCCATAACAGCAACATCTCCAGTGTTCAGTGAAGTCTGTAGTGAATGTAACAGAGGTTCTTTGACCCAGATTAGTAGGAAGTAAAAATAACTTCTAAGCACACTTTTGCTCCATCTCTTGAATTCTCTTCCCCTCTTCATTTGTCTATTATATTTAAACTCCCTCACATGCACACACAGGCACACACACAGTTACACAGTTCTCTCAATCTCACTTACCCCTGCAGGTCTTCCTGGAAAAAAAGCCAAATCCAGCATTAACAAGATGAATTAGGGGTTGATGGTAATTGAGTGTGGAATGATGTTTTTCTATAGGACCGTGTGTGGAGCTGCACTGAGCTGTGTGTGATTATCAGATGACTATTCCATCCTGTTTGGAGATGTCAGAAGGGTAGGTGGGTTTGGTAATTGCCCTGTAAAGTCATTTAGGCTGCAATTGAGCATCAAAGCTTGCCTAGGGAGAAAGTCTCTATACCCCTCTCTGAGTCTCAGTCGTCACTCATCTGGAGAAGGCTGATTGATACTCACATGTCCAGCACAGTAGGGACAATACTCCTTCAGGGCAGTGTGTGTGTGTGTGTGTGTGTGTGTGTGTGTGTGTGTGTGTGTGTGTGTGTGTGTGTGTCTGTGTGTGTGTGTGTGCATGCCTGCATGTGTTTGTGTGCACATTTTTGTATTTGTGTGTGTAAGAGAGAGAAAAGGAGAGAGATGGTACAAGAGACAATACAAGAGAGAGAACATGTGGCAACAAAATGCCTCTGAAATTAGATTTAAGTTTCCTGAGGCTGTCTCTGATCACATAAACTGATCCCACTCATTGCCCCCACTCACTGATCACACACATTGATCACAGGAACTGATCACACAGACTGATGACACTAACTGATCACAGGAGCTTTTCACAGGCTGATCATGGGAGCTTTTCACAGACTGATCACAGGAGCTTTAACACAGACTGATCACAGGTGCTTTCACACAGACTGATCACGGGAGCTTTTCACAGACTGATCATGGGAGCTTTTCACAGGCTGATCACAGGAGCTTTTCACAGACTGATCCCAGGAGCCTTTCACAGACTGATCACAGGAGCTTTTCACAGACTGATCACGGGAGCTTTTCACAGACTGATCACAGGAGCTTTTCACAGACTGATCACGGGAGTTTTTCACAGATTGATCACAGGAGATTTCACACAGACTGATTACAGGAGCTTTTCACAGACTGATCACAGGAGCTTTTCACAGACTGATCACAGGAGCTTTTCACAGACTGATCACAGGAGCTTTAACACAGACTGATCACGGGAGCTTTTCACAGACTGATCACAGGAGCTTTTCACAGACTGATCACAGGAGCTTTAACACAGACTGATTACAGGAGCTTTTCACAGACTGATCACAGGAGCTTTTCACAGACTGATCACGGGAGTTTTTCACAGATTGATCACAGGAGATTTCACACAGACTGATTACAGGAGCTTTTCACAGACTGATCACGGGAGCTTTTCACAGACTGATCACAGGAGCTTTAACACAGACTGATCACGGGAGCTTTCACACAGACTGATCACAGGAGCTTTTCACAGACTGATCACAGGAGCTTTTCACAGACTGACCACTGGAGCTTTTCACAGACTGATCTCACAGAACAAAAGCAGGAAGTCCCAATACATTTGTAAATACGTTTAAGCTCAGCTCTCATTGGTTGACAGACATGACATCAACTTCATGTATCACAGCAGTAAATCTTTGTCCACCCAAGTCTTAATGTTCAACTGTACTAGGAGAAGATCAGAAGAGTAAAAATTGAACCCTCACTAAATGATAATCTGGGAAAATTATTGTTTAAAATCACCCTGATGTCTGAAGACCTTTTGCAATTGTCATGGAGTGCAAATCAGCCTTAAAACCATCCTGATTATCCTGTAGTGTGAGCCAGGCATAAATCAGAGTTGATTGGTCATGCTGAATGTAATACTGTAATACTGTAAGTTTAAGGTTGAGGATTTCTTGGGAGTGAACTCTGAGGTCAGTGTTTATTATATGTGAACACACTGAGAGGGATGTGGGTGTATTTTTGTGTGTATGAAAGCGTGTGTTTATGCGCATATATTTCCACACAGATCAGAAATGTAATAGTACTGCTCCTGACCAAGCAAAGTGCTTCTCCTCATTAGTGCCCTAATTTGACTAATGGAGGGTTTGGGGCGAGCTTACGTCTGCTGATGGACTGTAATATCAGACTCCTGTAGAGTGCGCTATTGTGTCTGTATTTTGATCCTTTCCTGTTGTTAATCACACGGGAACTGGCCCATTTCTGACAGCTCTGAAGCCCCACCACATAATCCCCCCCACCTACCCACCCAAAATGAGCCGTCTTCCCAGTGACAAGCTGTGATTTAAGCGGAGCTCAGGTCACTTCATCTCCGGAGGGGGGTGGTGAACACCAGCAGAATTACAATTCCCTGTGTCAGGGGAGTGTACTTTATTACCAAAAGGAGCATCACCCCGCCTACCTCTCCCACCTCTCCCGCCCTCCAGCTCCCCCTCACCTCCATATAAAACCCAGCAAGGCTCAAGCAGCACATCCCTGAACACACACTATCGCAACCCTGCTGCACACAGCCAATTCATTAAGCAAATACACTATGTAGACAAAAGTATAGAGACACTTGTTTATTTATTGTTTCTTCTGAAATCAAGGGGATTAAAAAAGAGTTCATCCTGCCATCAATCCAGAAAACACAGATTCACTGCTCCTCAGCTCAATGCTCAGGGCTTAATACCCTCAGTATAAGGCATGGTGCCAATATATACGTGTTTACCTGCTCCAGAAAGTGTGTGCATTTGCATATCTGTGTCAGCATTGGGGGCAACTTAAAGTAGCTGATTGCATTCATTATAAGGGGTGTCCACAAACATTCGGATATATAATCTATGTGCATTCATTATTTGTAAGAACACCAAACATACACACTGCAGAACACCACCCACACACTCACACATAGTGCTCAATCCAGAAAGAGGGTGTGAAGGAACTAATCTAACTAATCAGACATTCGATCTGAAGGAGAGTCTACAGAGACAGACACACCATGGCACCTTATACTCACTGTCACTGCTGCTGTCACATGGACTGATATACACTTTCACACATACACACCCTCAGGTTGGGAAAAGCTTTTACTGACAATTAGAAATCAAACAGCTGCAAAAACCAACCTGATAGTTTAATCACCATTGTCACGGTGGTGGGCCATCCATGACAGATGTGTAAATGTTCAATTTAACTCAGAAAGTAAAACTCCATTCTGGAAGAAAACAACAGTAGTTTTGCCATCTTTAAATAAAGTGATGATGGACATACATCAGAAAAGATATGGACATAATGACACTGTTTGAAAATGGTTAATTTGTTTAAAGTAAACCTATTAAGAGAATAAAGCAAAATATGTTTTAAAAAATGTTTTCGTAGATAGCCAGCGTGGAGGCACACATTATTGGTTCAAAGTTCCAATTTTGGCCACTTGGGAATAATGCTGAGTTCCCTTAGTTTCAGTACCCAGTTAATTTGAATAAATCGATTGATAAACAGAGAGGAATTGAACAAGACCCTGAAGAGGCTAATATTTGGACCAGCTGATTATAGGGGTTAGCTCATTTCTATATGTCATTTTTAAGTCAGTAATAAGACATTTCAGCTCGTAACAGACATGCATGTACTATATTTCATTCCATGTCTCATTTTTTAGATGATGCTTTACTTAAAGATTTAAAATGTGTGTGTTTATATAAAATTATCAGTTAGTCATGGGAAGCTAACATGGCAGAATATATTCTATTATACAGAACATATAACATATAATATAACGATGTTCAATTGGCAGTTTCACAATACCGTATACTATGGACAATCTGAACAGAACATACACAGTAGCACATGGCCCAATGTTTGCTGTGACTGAAACATAAGAAATACACACAATCATGTCTGAATCAAAGCTTAGTAATCTGACCCTCTAATTTGTTTGTTGAAAATGCCAATGGGTACTGATTACACAGTTAAACACTCATATCCAGCAGTAATGTGCCAATATTTTGGCAACATCAAAACATATAAAAGCATATGTGATTCTGTTAAAGTGACCAGCCCAATAAAGGTTCTAATACAGCCAGGTAAATTTAGAATGTATGTTCTGAAGCAGCTGAACTCTCCCTAAACCACACTGATAATGATCATTAATCATGAACAGAATTCACCACAGAACCAAGCAGAATTTAAATTTCAGCTGGAGGTGAGGCAACAGGAAGTCAGAGCAGGAGGCAGAACCAGGCAGAATACTCGTTTTTAATGTCTCATTTATAAAACTCTGAATCAATCAGAATCTTCATTTTGTGCACTCCCTATCAGAGAACTCAGTGTTCCGTGAGAGACCTGCTTATTAATCTGGTAAATGTTATTAATATGTTAGAAATATAATTAGTCACAGTTTGTGTTCTAAATGTGTTTTTTTCACTTCCCTTCTCTACATCTCCCAGATAGAATCCGATGTTCTCCAGAAATGTTAGCTAGCACCATTAGAGCCCTTTGTGAGAAGGTAAAACAAACTCTGGCCACTGATGCTGTTCACTGGGCATGTTTTAATATCAGAATCTATATGCAGAGGTGAAAGTTAGTGTTCTGTTCTGTTCCACTAGCAGCACACTTCAGCCCAAATGTGCTAAAAATATTTCATTCTCCATTCTACTCCACAAATAAAAACTGCTCAAACTGCTCAGTTCCCCCTTGACATTGGACTGTGTATAATGTGACCTCAAATGAGTTTAAAACCCCTGCGTCTGCCTCTACTGTCCAGGGAAGGCTTTCTACTACAATTTAAAGTATTGCTGTGAGGATTTGATTGCATTCTGTGAAAAAAACATTGGTGTGTTCAGGGTGTTGGATGATCACCACCCCACCTGATCCCCAATGTATCCCAACTGTACTGAATGGAGCACCATCGTTCCAGAGAACACAGTTCCACTGCTCCACAGCTGAACCGCTCCACAGCTCAGCTGTTATCCTTTATCTCATGCATGGCATAGTGCCAATGGGTTTGTGCTTACTTGCTCCAGAGAGCCCTATTCTATTGGTGGTACTTCTCTACAGAGACCAGACAAGCTGTGTGTGCATTTTCACATCTGCATCAGCAATCTGAATTTATTCATCAGAAGGGGTGTCCACAAATATCCAAACAGTTTTAGCATAAAACAACACGTTATCAATGAACAGTTTTCTTTCTCCCACTCTCTCTCTCTCTCAGTCTCTCTGTCATATTGTCTCTTCCATGTTCTTTTATACTCAGGAACTTTAATAAACTGAGATACTGCAGAGACTCTCATTCAAAACCAGCAGACAGATTTTAGAGATGTTCAGATAAAGAAAATATCACACACTTGCAGGGACAGGAGATCTGTGTAGATATACAAGTAATAATGTCAAGACATTTCTCATCCTCACACAGTCTCTCTCTCTCTTTCTCTCTCACTCTCTCTCTCAATCACACATTCACTCACACTCAAAGTAATGGATTTTTTTCACTCACCCAGAACAGCAGGTTGAAGAAGACCATGGCATAACGCAGGGCCCTCATGCAGCCCTCGGCCATCCTGCAACGCCGCAGCTCTAGGAGGAAGATGAAGGAGAGGTCCAGATAAAACACCACATACTTCCTGCCTTGTGCTGTGGCGTATCCGGCTTTGGCTGTTTGTGAGCCCGGTGCTGTACGGAAGCCAAAACCAAAGGGGGCACTGCGGTACTCGTACTCGCCACTGTAGCGCAGTGGTGGTGAGCCCGGCTTGCTGTCCAGAGATGGACTTCGCCGGTACGGAGTCTCGTCTGTACTCGAGCGCCGCATCTTGGGGTTGGGGGCCGGTGCAGGCACCGGGGCCCCCAGGGGCCAAATGATCCCCACTTCGACAAAGTTACAGCACCAATTAAAGGGAAAAAACTAGCTGCACCACAAAAAGGAGAGAGAAACAATCCGTTCGTCCTCAGATTGCCTTGAGAGAGTGTGTCTGTTTCCAAAAAAATAAGCTCACATAATTCAGAAACACTCAAGGAGATTTTACACCAATTTTAGAGCATCAGTCTGAAATATACATGTAAAACAAGGAAGATGTACAAGAGCGTGTGAATAAAAAAAAATCCCTTGTTCCTCAACGGGCCAAAATAAATTCTTTAGACTTTAGTATTAAAAAGGTTTTCTGTGTTTAATAGAACGTCCTTGTCCAATGTCCTTAGTGTCACTGCAAACAACAGGTCTAAGCTTCACACCTTACAGAGAAAAAAACCTTAGATGTTGAAGAACATGTGAAGCAAAACCCTCCCACAAGGATTTGTCCAGGCAAGGCCAAAGCTACTGTCTTTTTTTGAACGAAAAAATGTAAGACACATCGTAGGCTTCAGCTCCAAGCAGATCCAGGTGAAGCCCAACCACACCTCTCAAATCGCAGGTGAGCTCCGATCCATTATTCACAAACACTTTCTACTCCCTAGCCATCTAATGCCTGCATGCTTCTCCAATACGATTAAGTGGTCCTAAAGCTTCAAACTGACAGCAGCTCAAGCACTCCAACAGTCATTAATCTTGTCAGTAGCCACTTTGGTTGCAAGCTGAAAGGAGCCTCGCCATGCAGTTGGGAGACAGGTGTGCAGACAGGTGTGCAAACAAGCAGATCACACAAACACAAAGCCCATGATCTTGTGCACACATACAGAATCTATGCCACAGCTTTGGGCAAGAAGAAACTGTCCATGCACTGACACCAACAGCTTTACTGAGATGTTCTCATACTGACTGTAGCTGCCAGACAGCGTGACCGGACAGATGGATGGATGGGTGGACAGATGGATGGACAGATAAGTGAAAATGAATGAAAGCAGCACTGAATGCAACAGCAACAATCAGCTTTCTAGTCTAGAGGCTCAGCAGCATCTTAGTCCTGTTGACAGACTTCTTCTCCTCATGCTCCTTCTGTCCGTTTTGCTCTCCACCAGTCCCCTGTCTCTGTTCCTTCTTCTGGCTGGTCAGTCTGAGCTGTCGTTTCCTTTCTTACTTTCCACACTTCTGTTTTTGTTGCTGTTTTTACTCAGACTGTCTGTCTTGACCTTCCCTCCCTCCTGCCTGCTTTCTATCCTTCCTGTCCTCACCCCCCCTCTCTCTCTTCCTCGCTCTCTCTCTCAGTGCCTGTTCTTCTCTTTTTCCCTCTGGGCAAAAGGCGCGTATCCAGATGTCCCAGCAGTGGAACTGAGTGCCAAGTTATTCCCTGGCTGTGTCGCTATTCTCTCCCCTCCTTTCCCCTGCTCTGTTTATTCCTGCATCCAGGTATGAAAGGATGGAGAGGCTGCAGAAGCAGAATGCTGGACCGTATTCCTCCGAGGAAGCTGGAAAGACCGCAGAAGGAGAGCTGGAGCCAGAGTCCACTCAGATTGAGCTCCCTCATTCTCTCTCTCTCTTTCAACCCACCTCCCTCCCCCCACCACCTTCAACATCTTACTCCCTCCTTCTCTCCTTCTCTGTGCTCTTTCTCTCTCGCTTGCTTGCTCTCCCTCTCTGGTACACCCACTCAGACTCTCACTTCATGCACACAACCTCCTTTTCATCCCCCCATCCTGTCTCCCTCCCGCTGCCCCTCCCCCTCCCTTATTGGTAACCGTCCCCAAATCCTTACAGGGTGGGGTGTCCCACAAATCATTCAAAAAAAGACCACACCTCCTTAAAGATGAACCAATCAGTCATCACAGCTCCACCTTCCTCTATCATGCCCACCCTCCTCTCTCTCTCTCTCTGATCTGTTTAGTTGCTGCAGCATCACAGATCCCTCCCGTCCCCTTGGTCCATCTCTGCACAGAACCAGAGCTGCATTACAGAACATCAAGTGCTCACGACATTGAGGCAGCATCAAACTGCAGTTCACATCACATTCATGAGCCTCTGGAATGAGTCTCAGATGCTCCTGGAGCAGAAACAGGATCAGGAGTAGGATTAGCAGAAGCATTCCCAGAGAGCTTCTCAAACAATGACTTGAAACAGCACGGAAACAGGGAATGCTCCAGTCCTTCAGCACCTAGAACAGGTTCCACAACCATGGTAATGAGATGGTTCATTAGCAGTGTGTGTGTGTGTGTGTGTGTGTGTGTGTATGTGTGTGTGTGTGTTCACGCGTGTGTTAGTGCCTCATCACCCACTCTCTCTCTGCAATCAGGGTGCTTAAAGGGACAGAAAGCTTTTAAGCAGCAACTCAACTGTGTGTGTGTGTGTGTGTGTGTGTGTGTGTGTGCAGGGTAATAAAGTATGATTAATTTTATCTGTCAATCAGACCTGTATGGCTGGGGTGGGGGTGGGGGGGTGCTGTGATTAGGATAGAAATAACAAGCAGCTCGGAGGCTCAGGTGTGTCACAGCAAACAATACCAGGTGCGTGAGTGTGTGTGTGTGAGTGTGTGTGTTTGCGCACGCATGTGCGTGTTGGGGGTGGGGGTTGAAATGTCGGCCCACTTAAAATTCCATCTCGATCCTGAACACCTGGGAATTGAAAATGGGAAACCAGGAACTGCTTCTGCATCTTAATGTTGAACATAAAAATAACAGTTCTGCGTTGTTACAGTGCATTTATCAAACCCATCTCCAGGTTCCAGATCTGCACAAACAGCCCAAAGTCCTTCATCAGTAGGGAATGTGTGTGAAGTGCAGAACTGACCTCTGAAGTTAGAGGAGGAAGTGATTAACATTGCAGTGATTAATGAACGACTTTCATGGATTAAGGTTAAATAAAATGTCTGCATTGTCTACGCCAATGAGTAACGACGGGGCTGTTTGTATCAGTACCTTTGTACTTTTAAAATAACTCACATTAAGTCTAACAGCATTTAACACTTTTTTACCTCACTGGTGTTGGGATCAGCCATGTGTGATATATGTGTATATATCCATCTGTATCATTTAACTAACAACCTTGATCACCCAAATAGTAACACTCCTCTCACCCTGTTCATCAATGGTCAGGATTGTGATGGTGGGACATTCTCAGCACTGCAGTGACATTGACATAATGGTGGTGTGTTAGTGTGTGTTGCACTGTTACAGGTGGGTCAGAGACAGCAGTGCTGCTGGAGTGTTTAAACCCCTCAGTGTAACTGCTGAGAATAATCCACCAACTACAAATATCCAGGCAACAGCATCCTGTGGGCAGGACTGGAGATGTTGAACTAGAGGATGACAACTGTGGAGCAACAGATGAACTTCTGACTCTGACTTTACATGTACAGGTGGATCAACCAGGCAGGAGTGTCTAATAGAGTGGACAGTGGGTAGACACAGTGTTAAAGCACTCCCGCAACACTGCTGAGTCTGATACAACTCATACAAGCACAACACACACTAACACACCACCACCATGTAAGTGTCACTGCAGTGCTGCAGACAGGCAGCAATGTTCTTTCTGGCAAGAACCTGGTTTATCCATTTTTGTTAATTGTTTCTCGTGATGTTGTACTCATGAACATTCACATTAGACATTGTGAGAGAGGTCTTTAGTTGCATTTGTTTTTGGCATGATCTGTCGGTCAACCACTCCTGGAGAGGGCATTAACGGTTTCAAATTTTCTCTATTTGTACACAATCTGTCTGACTGTGGACTGGTGGAGTCCAAACATTCCAAATGCAACAAAAGTGTTGTGAAGATCAGAATATGATAGATCCCTCTTTTTCCAGTAAAACAGGGACAGGGTGTCTCTCACACATGATTCTCATCTCATTGATTAAAAACACCTACTCTTAATTCAACTTCAAATTATGGGCTAAATCTAAAGTTTCACATACTCACAGAAATGTAATATTACAGTGCATCCGGAAAGTATTCGCAGCGCTTCACTTTTTGCACATTTTGTTATGTTACAGCTGTATTTCAAAATATTTTTCCCTCAAGATTCTACACATAAAACCCCACAATGTCAAAGTGAGATAATAGTGTTTGAAATGTATTTATCTTGGCTGTGTGCTTAGGGTCATTGTCCTGTCGGAAGACTGAACATTTGTCCAGATCTCTGGAGCAGATTATCATCATGGATGTCTCTGTACATCACTGCAGTCATCTTTCCCTCAACCCTGACTAGTCTCCCAGTTCCTGCTGCAGAAAAACATCCCCACAGCATGATGCTGCCTCCACCATGCTTCACTGTGGGGATGGTATTGGCTAGGTGCTGAGCTGTGCCTGGTTTCCTCAGGACATGATCTTTGGCATTCAGTCCAAAAAGTTCATTCTTTTTGTTTCTCATCTGAGAGTCCTTTAGGTGCCTTTTGGCAAACAAGAGACAGGCTGCCATGTGCCTTTTACTGAGGACTGTCTTGTGCCTGGCCACTCTATCATACAGGTCTGATTGGTGGAGTGCTGCAGAAATGCTGGAGCTCTTTTAGAGTGACCACTGGGTTCTTGGTCATATATATATATATATATATATATATATATATATATATATATATATATATATATATATATATATATATATCATGTACGTCATCCTCACAATGACGGAGCCAATTGCTCCACTAAACCACTAAATGACATACATTGTATCAAAATAAAAGGCACTAATAAAAATTAACAGACCAAATAAAAATGAATAGATCATGTCAAAAAGTCACTTACACAGGTGAAGAGACAGACTGTTTCAAAATAAAAATGACTAATAAATACAAAAAGACTACTTTACAATAACTGTGATAAAAAGTTACTAAAAGTATCCAACCCATGACTCAAAAACTGTGATGAGCTTTTTTATCTGTTACACCATTACTGCCAAACACCAACATAACACCAGTTTAACAGTCTCTCTTGGATCTTTCCCAGTTTAAAATTCTACAAATTCTGTAAATATCAACACCTCAAAAGGGTTTATGAATTCCATTTTTTCCACTTAGCTTGTTCTGCATTAAGCTGGAGCTTAGATTGTGATGGGTTCGTTAAGAACTGTGGAAATGTAGAGCACACACAGCATAATTATTTTTTTTTATACGAATGACTGATGAACACACACACACACTGCTGCCCTCCTTTCTTTCTTTTCTTCTCTATCATTGGAGCTAACATCTTTAAAGCTGCCACTAATCCAGGCCCTTCATTAGCAGGAGAGTCTCTTTGTCTCTTAGCACGTTCTCTCTCTGCGGTCATGTCCCTCTCTTTGTCTGCTTTTCTTCCTCATCCCAATGCTTCAGTCCATCTTATCTTATGTACAGTGCCTTGCGAAAGTTTTCGCCCCCTTGCCATTTTTCGTTTTTTGCTACCTCACAACCTGGAATTAAAATTGATTGTTTGCATCACTTCCCTTACAGAACATGCCCACATATTTGAACATTTTTTTATTATGAAGCAAACAACAAATAACAAAACAATTCTGTGTGCATAACTATTCACCTCCCTAAAGTCAGTACTGCCACATCTTGCCACTGGGATTTCTGCCCATTCCTCCAGACAAAACTGCTCCACATCCTTCAAGTTAGAAGGTTTCCACTGGTAAACAGCAATCTTCAAGTCTGACCACAGATTCTCAACTGGATTAAGGTCAGGGCTTTGAGTAAGCCATTCCAATACATTTACACATTTACACTTAAACCCCTCAAGTGTTGCTTTAGCAGTATGTTTAGATCATTGTCTTGTTGGAAGGTGAACCTCTGTTCCAGGCTCAAATCACTGACAGACCCAAAACATGTTTTGCTCAAGAAAATCCCTGTATTTAGCACCATCCATCTTCTCCTCAACTCTGACCAGTTTCCCAGTCCCTGTTGCTAAAAATCATTAGCAAAGCATGAAAGCATGAAAACTGCCACCACCAGGCTTCACAGTAGGAATAGTATTTGCTAGGTGATAATTGGTGCCACTGAACAGTTTCACTGTGGGGATGGTGTTCTTGAGGGTGATGAAATGTGTTGGTTTTGTGCCAGACATAGCATTTACCTAAGTAAAGGCTTTTTCTGGCCACTCTTCCATAAAGCCCAGCTCTATGTAATGTATGGCTTATTGTGGTCATATGGACAGAAACTCCAGTCTCAGCTTAGGAACTCTGCAGCTTCTTGCTGCTTCTAAGGTCTTTCAGAAAAGGTGTGTATATACTGACAGATCATGTGAACACAGGATGACTTAATTTCACTAAGCATATGACATATGACTGAAGGTAATTGGTTGCACCAGAACTATTTATGGGCTTCATATCACAGGGGTGAAAACACATGCACTTGCCAAATTCCAGTTATTTCCAAATATGTTATATCTGTATTTTTTTCCTTATTTCACTTCACCAACTTAAAGTATTTTGTGCAGACAAACAACCAAACAAACATTTAAATACAGGCTGTAATGTAACAAAATAGGTAAAAAGCCAAGGGGGAGAATTCTTTCACAAAACACTGTAAGCAGCCATATGCAGTAAGTGGATAAACTTTAGTTAGTGGTACCTGAGTGCTATCCTGAGCTCAGAGTCAAATGTAGAAAAGAGAAATAACTGAGAACGTTGGGGGTCTGCATCATATTAAGGTCACACTCTTATTGGGAGGTGACACTCATTGGTGGGCACCCCTTCTAATGAATGCATTGGGCTACTTTAAATTGCACCCATTGCTGATACAGATGTGTAAATGCACACACACTTGTCTAGTCCCTGTAGCAAGGTACTCCCAATAGAATAGGACATTCTGGAGCAGACACACATGAATCTATTGGCACCATGCCTAATGCCAGGCCATATACTGAACAAAATGATTGGCATTTCATACCAGTCCTCATATTTCAATTTGGGGAGCTGGTTGCCCTACAGCAGCAATAAGTGCACGGTGTCATTTTCTGTTCTTAGTGTTCATGTTCTGTTTCTTGGCTTCAGTAAAACTGTATCACTAATGCTGTTTTATAAAAGCCTTTAAATGGAAAAGAAAAGGTCCAAAAATAAGAACATCATTTTAATAAGAGAATAAAAAAGCAATAGTACACACAATACACACTCAACTATCCAAACTATACACACCTTACTCACCATACACATAATATTAGAGTGAAGATTATAGTGGAATAATGAAATTTGCAAAATCTAAGAAAGTCACGCAGTTGAAATTAGGATTTAATTTACTTAAGCTGTAGTTAATAACACACACCCTGCACACAGACCTGATAACTGTGCTTCTGAGGATCATCTGAGGACCTGAGATGCAGTGAAGCAGAGAAGTTCAGCAAAAAGGGCATGGTGATGTTAATAAATGAAATAACCTGATCAATAAAATAAATTATGCTGCTCAGGAGAGGAATAATAAACAGTGGTTGTCACAATTCTAGGTCACAAAAATGCAGCTAATGCATATTAATGACCAATACTCAACATCTGTTAAGGAGCAAAATGGACTGATCATTCTTCAACAATGACTTCCACCCAGGAAGAACAAAAAAAGACTTATATATGCTGCTTAGATATATAAACAACTTAATATGAATGTAAAATGTTTTTAGACAGAATTGAAGAAGTCAATTTTGAAAACAATGTGTCCGCTTATGTTACCAATGCATCTTAACTGTTATTGGGAGGTACATTTTGTACAGATGTTTTCATGAAGACAAAAATTATATATATATATATATATATATATATATATATATATATATATATATATATATATATATATATATATACTCTCTCTCCTATAAAAAGTTGCTTTCTTGTTGGCTATTATGCCTTGTAGTTATAGACAGGTGGGTCTTGAGGTTCAGAAAGTTGAGAATCCCTGGTCTACAAGTCCTCTGTACTGCGTTCGCTGCTCATGTCTGTGCAAGCTGCTGTGAACATCCCTTGCTGGTGCATGGCGCTTGCCAGCTGGGCGCAAAAGTAGAAGACACAGTCTGATGTATGTCACACAAAAGTTGAAAATGTTTGAATTTTATATAATGCTGTGCTTCCTGCCACGCTTGCCATTGAGCTCCACACATCTTTGCTGTATATTCCATTGAAAATAATGTGTTTGAAAGCAAAGCTGCAAATTTTTCATGGTCATTGTGAAAGCAGCTTCAGTCAGTAGAGTACTGACAATGCAGATTCCAGAGGGAGCTCAATGAACACTCCCTGCTGAACAAACGAACAAACTGAAACCAACTGCCCTGATTTTACCCGACCATAATCAGGAACATTCCAGATGACCTTCTAAAAGCAAAGTTAATCAACTGTGTTTTAAGGACTCATAAACTCTGACATCTACGGTACATGATACAGAAGCCTGTATCTGCCAAATACATGAAGTTTATATTTAAAGCTCCCATAAACGCAGCAATAGATGAGCACCCACAATGCAGCTCATTCACTGGTTCACAGTGGCTACCTGGTTCATGCCACTTGGCCTGTTGCATCATGCATGTGCATGCTTAGCACAAATAAGGCAATCCCACACACACCTACACCCCCACCAGTCAATCAAATGATACAACACAGTCAAAAACACTGTTAGCATAATAACTTGAATATTTGTTATGCAGACAACTGGCTACATGCAAAAGGCTTCATATCTTTGGACCCCAGTTACATACAAACATGATACACATATCTTAACATTTAGGGTGGCGCAGTGGATAGCGCTGGATAGTGCTGTTGCGCTGTTGCCTCACAGCAAGAAGAACCTGGGTTCAATCCCTGGGTGGGGCGACCTGGGAAGTTTCTGTGTGGAGTTTGCATGTTCTCCCCGTGTTTGCGTGGGGTTCCTCTGGGTACTCCAGTTTCCCCCACAGTCCAAAGACATGCAGGTGAATTGGTGTCTCTAAAGTGGCCCTTAGTGTGTGCATGTGTGCGCCCTAAGATGGATTAGCGCCCTGTCTAGAATTGTTTCCTGTCCTTGCACTCAGAGTTGCTGGCTGGGCACTGGCTCACCCTTGACCCTATTCAGGAATAAGCGGTTCAGAACCTATCTAGCCAGCAAAATGTCATCAACGTGTCATCAACCATCAGTGAGAAACCCCACTCGAAAAAATGGGTTTGATCTTCTCTCAGTGCATTTAGTGATCACTACCACTTCATGAATTATCTTTAAAAAAAACAAATTTGTTGTTTCGTCAAAAAAGCTAACTTCTAAATAAATCTTTTTAGGTCACAGAGCTTTACCATCTTTCAGAAGCCAAGCCAGTGTTTATTCTGGTTGTAAGACAGACTCTGATTTCATTATCGGACCCTCTTTCAAAGCCTTTCAAAGTGCATGTGATATTAGTATGTGAGGACATACTGTAACATGGCCTGAAAATAATTCTGTAAAAACTGTCCAGGATTAATATATTGGACATTTCGTGGATAATCACCCAGGCACACTGATGTTATGTGTTACATTATTTTGTATTCAGTATTGTTTTCAATGAAGAAAAAAAAAGAAATCCGAATGACTGTCACTTAAAAGTGCCAGTCCCTATGTTGTGGAGATATGGGGATTTAGAGACCTCTCTGGGGATAATGTGTAATTGCACAGAGCACATGAAAGACTGCTTCTAAAGCTTGTTTTGTGGTGTGGTCTCCTTTGAGAGCAGATAATTCTGTTAATTGCAAGTTTACATTCAGTCAGTTAGTGGAGTACTCAGAGTGGAGAATTCAGAGAACGCTTAGTGTGTATGTTGTGTTTCTGAGCAGATTGTTTTGTTCATTTATGGTGAAATACTGTCATAATAAAGAGATCAGAGGGTTCAATCATTTCATCCTCTCAGCAGCCCACATTCATAGAGGCCCATCTGGATTTTTCCCAGTTCTCCCAATAGCCAGTACATCACTGCACACATCTAATTTGCTAAATTTCTAATTTGGCATGTCATTTCTCTTTGGTGTGCTGTTCTTTTTATTTTTATTTTTCCAAGATGGCACCACAGAGGTGGCAGCCTACTGCAGCAGCAATAAATATATTTTACCCTCTTTTCTTGTATGTTTGTGAGGTGTTGTTTAATCATTTTTAACCACAATGGACACCAAAATTGTGGCACTTGTGCGGGTTTTTGAGACCACCTCCCAAAGGAAGTATTGCATGTTATCGTGATAGCTGCACATGTTTCCCCATCGGCCAACACTGACAAAGCTTGTGATGTCATACACTCAGCTGTGTGCAGACTGCAAACACAGCACCCACAAGCTCTCATCTTTATCTCCTCTCTCATCTTTAACCATGCTCCATCCGCCACTCTGCCCACCTTCACCCAGTATGTGACCTGCCACACCAGAGACAATAAAACACTGGACCTGTTTTATGCCAACATAAAGGAAGCACACAACTCATCACCACTCCCTCTGCTTGGAAGATCTGACCATAATCTAATTCATCTTCTGCCTGTGTACAAACTCCGCAGGACTGTTTTGAAATCACAGTGTGGGAGGAATTGTGTGATCTTAATGGGGAGGACATTGACAATCTCATTTATTGCATTACAAACTATGTTAACTCTAACATAACTATGTTAAGCCTCATCACTGATGGGGGAACATACGCAGCTATCACAATAACATGCAGGTGGTGGGGGACAAGAAGTGGGTGAACGACCTCAATCTATTTTTAAATTAGATCACTCACCCCACACACCCTCACTCTGGGACATTACCTGCACAAACTCATTAAGAAGGCCAGTTCTGTCCCTGGAAGCCCCTTAGACCCAGTGCATGTGGTGGGAGACAGAAGAAGGTTAGCCATCCATGCTGGAGAATGACTCCCACCCCATGCATATGACTGTGGCAGCACTGTGCAGCTCCTTCATTGACAGGCTGCTTCACCATAAGTGTATGAAGGAGTGGTATCACAGGTCCTTCCTCCCTGCTGCTGTTAGACTTTACAACCAGCACTGCTCTCAGCAGACCCCAGACACACACTATTAAACTTTTCCAATACAACATAATGTGCAATATTTGCTGCTGCAATGTTGTGAATTTCCCACTGCGGGACTAATAAAGGATGATCTTATCTTATGTGTCAATATCAGCTCCATCAACAGCCCTGCAATTGATAAGGTAAACAGCGAAAGTCAGACCCGCTTTAAGGGGGTGCAACAAACGTAAGCAAAGACATGTGGTATGACCTGCAAAACCTCAATATTGTCAGAAATGATGTTGGAGTTTAATAAAAAACTGTACATGTGAGTAACAGGCCAGCACTGCAGGAACAAATGGACACTGGGATTATACCATGTCCAGTAGGGGTCTGTTGGGAATGTTCTTTTTGTGGACAAAGGTTAACAAAATAAATGTTACAAATCTGCACAATTTTTTATATTTCCAAAGAAATACGCAGTGCAGGATCCTGATTTTATTTTTCAACATTACAGAAGCTTCTTTTGATCCTTTTCAGGCTAAAATGAATACAATCCCAGATTTCCACAGACACCCTGCTCTGAGTTTCAGGTTCTGCTGTAATTTCAATGTCAAGGCAGTCTGCTCTGCACCACCACACTGCATCACTGAAAGCTGATCCAGCGGTTTGTTGTGAGCTGACAGTAAAACGTGTTGTGTTTTATATTCTCATGGGAGATTGGTGCAGCCTGCAGAAGAATAAAGAGGTCATCCTCAGATGCTCACACAAACTAAAGTCAGTCATTCTGCTGCTTCTGATTCAAAACCAACCAAAGATCATCTCTTCACTCCAGCTGGTAAATCTGTCTGTGAGAATTAGATCAGGCAGGCAGAGGACACTGCTCTGGGAATCAGTCCTGTTAATGAATTATACATATAAAAATCACATTACAAACACTCACATTCTCACACAGACACTCACACACACAAACTGGACACTGAGAATGAATAATACATCCATTAAGCTGTGGTTTTGTAAGTGAAAAAAACTGACCCCTATTTTAAAAATAATTTAAAGCAAAAAAAAAAAAAAAAAAAAAAAAAAAAACAATAAATAATAAACGTGTCCAACCCAGTGAGTTGGTAAGGCCTGGTCCAAGTCCAGAATAAGCACAAACAAAACCATCTTTGAATTTGAGGCTGTAATTTGTGAGGGGCTGTGCATGACAGAGTTTGGGCAGGTGGATGGATAGGTAGGGCCTATACTCACTAAAGTCCTGTACTAAAAGTGCAGTATTACATGACATCCTGTACTAAATAAAGGTCTGTGCCAAGAATAATTAGTCGTGTACTAAAAAGTTCAGTACTAAATAATGTCCTGTTCAAACAAATTGCTGTACTAAATAAAGTTGTGGACTAAAAAGCACAGACTGCTGGATTTGCGTCTAAAGCTCTGATTCATTTCTTTAGTATGCCAGGTCTGACATACATATTTCATCAAAAATGACTAATCTAGTTCTGAGCCACGGTTCTAGATCATGCCACACTGCTATTTTCCCATTTTTATTCTGATACACTCTGTCAGGGAAACTGCTCTATAGAACATGATTGATCTCATTCCTTTCCAGAATATTGATTGCTCTCTCTCTCTCTCTCTCTCTCTCTCTCTCTCTCTCTCTTTCACAGCAGTGCTGATTGATAATGACCATAGAACAAATTATTCAATAACTGCAGCAATATACGCATACATATGAAGTGAGGAAAGGGGTTCTGTGGAACAGGAACCTATGAACAAACATCATATTCTACTAGATTTCTTTTAGGACTGCTGTGAGAATTTAATTGCATAATTGCATTCAGTGACAGGAGCATTAATAAGGTCAGAATGTTGGACAATCACCACCCCCACCATCATTCCAGAAAACACAGTTCAACTGCTCCAGTGTTCAAGCCTCCAGCTGGGGGGCTTTATATCAGCAATGGGCGCATCCTAAAGTAGCTGAATGCATTCATTAGAAATGGTGTCCACAAACATGTAGGCATATAGTGTAGATTAGTCTATTATAGTAATAATCATTAACTGCAGCGATTGTTCTGATGCACAGCATCCCTGAAAACTATTGGTGTGTTCTTCTGCAAGTGCTAATGGGGTAAGTTGTGTTTGAGGGAAATGGGAATGCTTGTGTTTATGATAGAAGGATTACTGGCTGAATCTGTGAGCTCAGCTCTCCGGGCGGATTGTCCCTCACGTAATCTTGTCTAATTCAGAAGAAAACAATGGAAGTGGGATTATTGTGGAGATTAGCCTGAAAAACCAGAACCTCACACACCCATTCAGACTCCTTCAGGCATCACCCCACAAATAAATCCCCCACAGGGTGCCAACCCCCCCCCCCACCCCCCCATTCTGTGTAGAACATCAGACGCATCAGCGGGACACTTTAAGACCCCACCACCACCACAATCACTCTTGCAAAAAGGGTGAAATTTACTGCCATAGACAAATTAATAGACCAGACTAACAAAGTGTGTGATGAAGCAGCGCACACACACTCACACAATAAGGCCTTTCAGAAGAGGAGTCTTAATGAGGCCGAGGACACTTTCTCTCACACACAGAAGAGATCAGAATTATGCTCCGTGGCGAGTGACGTCTTTGGATATATAAATGGCACACACATTCTCACCTTTCAGAGAAGTGTTGGCTCCAGCAGACCAGGATCAGAAACAGTGTCCTTCAGAATGATGTGAAAAGATGAGCCACCCAGATTTACCTTCACATTAGTCAGATTTCATCCTCCTGCACTTTTTACATTTCCAGCACTGCAGGTTCAGATGCATAAGCAAAATGGATTCAATAACAAAATTACACTGCTTTCATCAAACTGAAAATTGTAGAAAATTATAGTTATGGAGAAGCATATTATGAAGCAGTTTGTTTTATCTGTATGAAAAAGGCTCTTGTTGATGAAAGAGTTCAGAACACAGCAGAGCAGCTTCTCCTTTTAGCCAAGGCTTTCATCTCAAGGCTAATGGAGACTGTTACCACAGAAACTGTTGTTACCATCTCTCCAGCTTTACTTTTAGATTAGTGAAGTTTTGCATGACATTTTTTTATGAAAACAGAAAACTTACATGTTCAAGTTCACAGACATTTTCATGTTTTTATGCTAATGTTTCTTCTAGGATTTGTACAGACACACCATGTGTCTAATCATTTACGGACACCCCTTTTAATGAATGTATTCAGCTACTTTAAACTGCACCCATTGCTGACACAGAAAAAGTTCATATTACATATTTGTTTGACTGTGGACATGTCACATGGGTTGAGACTCAATGATAAATGATAAAATTAAACAATTGCAATAAATTCTTTCATCTGAAATAAGGACTTTGGATGACTGAGCAACAGTCCAGCTCCTATTCTTTTCTGAGTTTCTCTCTGCTTCAGAAGGGGCTTGCCAGCATTGACCTACTGTGATTAGGGTGTCCATGATCGTCCATGATCGTCTCTAGGACAACTTTCAGGTCTGAACTAGATGTGATGTTTATACCGTTTGAATAGTAATTTACTCACAAGTTGTAAGCTTGAGTTTTGAGACAAACAGAAAGGTTTTAAATATTTAATTCTATGTTTATAGAACATAATATATGACTTTAACTTTATAATTAAATTCTGAAAAACATTTTCCATAATGTTCTAATTTTATGTTCCATGAGACACACTAGTATTTTTGGAATGAGTTGGGGATGAGGCTGAGAGGTGATCATCCAACATCCTGATCTCACCAATGCTCTTGTTGCTAAATACAACCTTTACAGTTACTCCAACAAATGCAGGAAAAACTGTCAGAAGAAACAAAGAATGATCAGGTGTCCAAATACTTTTGTCCAAAAACTGTATAATTAAGCCTTATTGCTTGTATGTTTCCTGGCTTGACAGGTGCAAACGGAAGGAAACCAGAATGCTGTGTGCAGTACATCCACCACCAGATCTTTATATTATCTGACCTTCAGGACAGGTGAGCATACCTGCATTTGTTCAGAGGCAGCATCTCTTGCAGTGTGACAAAAACATATAGAGCCACTGTTATCACAGTCTACAGCACTAAACCCCCCACTGTGTGATCATTCCACCTGAATGTTAATAACAGCAGCTGGCTTTGAGTGAGTCCTGGAGAGCCCTTGAATGTATAGAAGCTTGAGAAGAAGAAAAAAAATTAGAAGTGGGGTGAAGGAGAGAACAAGGAGGAAGAGAGGAATGAAAAAGCAGGGCAGAAATACAGGTGTACTATAATCATCACTTGCACTCTCTTTAAGGAAGTCTCTGTCCCACATCAGTCTCAGTCTCTCCCTCAGGTGCTGGTTCATCCAGGTCACAGCACGTTGCCATAAATGCTCGACTGGACTGTGCAGTCCATAAAAAACGAGCTCAATCACTCCTATAAATCCCCTATATAACTTATTGTTCTGTCACAGCACAGAATAATAACTGCTACTATAAAAGTACAAACTTTACTCATTAAAAAGATACAACATTTCATTCCGTGGAGTTTTTACTGCATAGCAAATTGAGTCTGTAATGGATCAGCCACCCCACTGCATTAAATATACTCTATATTTTTCATTGAAGAATTGCATCTTTAATGGATTGGTCCAAAATAGCAGATTCATTTTTTTAACAGCACTGCAAACACTGACATGCCAAAAGTCATGGGATAGATGTATGTACATTTATTTTGAGATGGTGTTTTAATATTTCATTTAATGGTGGAACCCTAAGGTTAAAACTGGATTCTATCCTTCAGCAGTAAACAACACTTTTAAAGCAAGAATCAAGAAAATAAAGAGTTTCAGATTTATCTGTACATAAAACCTTTTAGAACATTCCATTAAATGTGTTGTAATGCAGTCATAAAACTGTATCGTAAAACTTTTTCCAATAACTAAGCAGCCTTTTACATTTACCCTGATCACCAGGGATCATTTGTCAGTATCCTGAGATTGCTGATACGTGAAGAGGCACCCTTAATCTGAAACACCACATCTGTGACCTTTCATGTAAAAGTGTTTTATTGCAGACTGCAGACAGGCTGCAGATGTCATCTATAATCTTAAACAGACATGTTTTCTCTGGGCTTTAGCATTTTTGGGTTATGTTCTGGATTAGGCTTTGTAGGTTAGAGCAGTATTAAGCCTGGAATTTAGGATGGACGGTGACAAGCAAGTCAGCTGTATGCGTTCTACCATAGATCTGGCGAGACTAAATAATTAAATTGTGCTGAATGGAGGTCAGAGATGGAAGATGCACTATACGGTCAGAAGTATTGGGACACCTTGTCATTCATTGTTTCTTCTGAAAGTAACTCTCTACTGCGCAGGGAAGGCATCCTACTACATTTTGGAGAATAGCTATTGCTATACTCTATAGTATAGCAACAGCAATGAGTGTAGTATGAACCTATGCTATAGGTTCATGTTCATGTTTCCAGAGAGTCCTATTCTATTGGCAATACTTCTCTACAAGGACTAGACAAGTTGTGTTTGTGCATTTGCACATCTGTATCAGCAATGGGTGCAGCTCATAGCAGCTGAATGCTATCATTAGAAGGGGTGCCCACGAACATTTAGATATAGGGTTATCCGTGTGCCATTGTCATATTTGTGAATGTAATCTTCTGCTGCATCTTCATTCTCTGGAAGTGAATGTAGCTCACTGTGCTGATGTCATATCAAGCTTATATGCACAACTTCAACCTTTCATCCATATTAGAGTTCATTAGCTTGGCTGAAAAACCCAATCTTGTCATAATTGTGAAAATTGGTTTCCATATATATATATAAACAATGATCAATAAATAAACCTTGATTGAATTAATTTTACCACAGGACATAATGTCTATGCCATAAAATCTCCTGAGTTAATGGAGAGGCCTGGACAAACGATTTCCTCCATCATCGCAATAAGAGGTCTCTGCTGTGTTCGGAAAGAGCTGGCCGGGGAGCCTGTGGAGCCTGAAAATCCTCTCCATTCTGAAGCACTAATTAGCTGAGAGAGTCGCTTGCAGGTACTGACCAAAAAAAAAAAGGGGGGGGAAGATGAGTAATGAGTACTAAGGAGAAAATGAGAGAGAGATGTGTTTGAAAAATAGGACAGAGAACTACAAAGATTAAAGGAAAGTATAGTAGATCTGTGTGGATGTAAGAAAAAAGAAATGGAGGGTAAAGAAAATGAAGTGTTACTGTCTCCTGATTTATTATTCAAAAACAAGAGCTCTGTGTCCTCCTGCTGTTTAGAAACTGTACTGCAGGAGCAAAAAAGAAGTTCAAGCTAGACATTTAAAAATAAGCCACCACAGAGGGTTCTTTCAGCAATGCCATGGAACTAGGGTGGGGAACCGAGGACCACAGTCTGCTGCGTTCTCTGCTCTGAAACAACAAATAAACCTTCTGAAATAGAATCAGAATCCCAGAAATCAGGAACTGTGCTCTCTGCAGGTTCCAGTCCTGCAGGAGCAGAACCTTTTATGTTTCTGTAAAATATTGTATATAAGTTATTGGACCAGAAAGCAGTTATGTCTGAGGCAGAAATGATTACAGGTGTGGTCACTTGGTGTTGGCACAAGAGGGCATAAAAGTACTTCCCTCACTATTTTTTGGACAGTGTACCTCTTGCTGAGACATCATTCTTAGGCTCCTAGACATGCCTACATAATGTATTGAAGACATTTTGCCCAGTTGACAGAATTTCAAAGGGGAAGGGGAAGGGGAAGAACTGTGAGAAGACATATGGTCATTTCATACATGTTAGGCTGTTCTGACCAAACTGTTAGCAAGTGTTGGAAGCAGTCGTTACATGAAGGCATGCAGAAAGGGGCACTAACAGCTCAGCAATATGTGCAGGACATTGTGCACCCATGTGTGTTGCCTCTCATGATAGAAATTTAGAATTTTTCAGCAGTTTATCACCAACTGGAAATCTATCGGACCAGTCGGGATGGCAGCTTCAAGTTCTATCCAAGCCAGTTGTGTCCCAACAAGGTACTAGACCCTCCTCACTTTCAGTCAAATATTGCAAATCCTGTAAATGTATTATTACATGCACACAGTTTCATTAGATTCCAATAACTTGATATATAAACTTGTGCATTTATATATATATATATATATATATATATATATATATATATATATATATATATATATATATATATATATATATATAGTGCATAAAGAAGCAAAAACATCCTGTACAGAACTGTGCCTTATTACAGATGTGAAATCAGCCTTTAGCAAAGTACTTTAGCAAATCCAGCAGCCACTTAATTCACAACAACACAAAACTGATCTCTGAGGGGTGTTTTTTGCAGTCCATTTTATGCAGTTTCCCAATAAAGTTACACCAAATTGACATGAGCTGGAACTGACACTAAACTTCTTAAAATCTGCTGATGCTTCCACAGCTTTTAGCTGCATGAAATCAAGCCATCAAAAAAAGTGACGGCAGGAGTGGCCAACACTGCCAAAATATGCCCAAATGTGTTGTGTGGTGAGCAGAAATAGCTCCCAGTGTGGCACAGAAAGTGTTTAGAGATAATTACTGATGCTGCAGCCTTACTTTTCAGAGCCAGTAAAGCAGACAGGGTAAATAACCTGCCAGAAAATATGAAAAGGCCTGCTGTTTGTTGTAAACACATGTTTATTGTTTATGAAAAAGAGAACCAAATCTAGAATAAACTTTTTAAAGAAAGTCTTTGTGACCAAGTTAGCAGTTATCTGCAACTGTATGATGTGTCCTTGGTGCTACACGGTGATAAATATGCTTGTCAGAATTTCTGGCAAGAGATCAGTATTATTGTAAAAGTCAATGTGGAAACCTGCTCAGTGTTCTCTGGTCTGCACTCCAGTGGAAGCTACCAGTAACCCACATAGCACACTGTCACATATCTGTCCTAGTCCTCTCCTGTCTCGTTTTATCTCCATTGTGCTTCTGAGCACATGTCCTGTCTCTGCCCATTCCCAGCTGTGTCTTATTTGTAACCTCGCCCAGTCATGATTATGTTCCCGGTGTGTCCTATGTTCTCTGTGTATAAGATCCATCTTTTCAGTCAGTCGACTCTTGTCTTCATGTCGGGTATTGCTCATTATGTTTTTATTGTCTGAAGTCATTTAGTTTTGTTTCTATGTTTGGTTTGTTTTGTGTGTATTTAATTATACCCTCAACCCCTGCAATCCCTGTCTCATCAGCTCACAACACAGTTACAGCGCATCCAGAAACTATTCACAGTTCTTCATTTTTTTGCAATTTTATATTACAGCCTTATTCCAAAATGGATTCAGTTCTTCAATTTAATTTTTTCCATCAACATTCTATATACAATACCCCACAATGACAAAGTGAGAAAGGTTTGTTTGAAATGTTTGCAAAAGTATTAAAAATAAAAACACAAAAATATAACATGTACATAAGCATTCACAGCCTTTGCCATGACACTCATTTGAGCCCAGATGCATTTTTTTCCTACTCATCATCCTTCAGTTGTTTCTACAACTTGACTGGAGTACACCTGTGGTAAAGTCAGTTGATTGTACATGGTTTGGAAAGATACACACCTGTTTATATAAGGTCCCATAGTAGACATTGCATGGACCTCAGACTGGAATGAACATTTATCTTACAGCAGGATACTGATCCTAAGCACACAGCCAAGATAACAAATGAGTGGCTTCAGGACAACTTTGTGAATGTCCTTGAGTGGCCCAGCCAGAACTCAGACTTGAACCCGATTGAACATCTGGAAATCAGTCCACCAACGCTACCCATCCAAACTGAGCTTGAGAGGTTCTTCAAATAAGGGAGAAACGCATCAGGAGATTCAACAAAGTATTGTGTAAAGACTGAGAATACTTATGTACATGTTATATTTTTGTTTCATTTTTTATAAATTTGCAAAACTTTCATAAAAAAACTTTTTCACTCTCACTTTTTGTCATTAAGAATTATGAGGGAAAAAGGAATTGAATCCATATTGGAATAAGGATATCCAAATAATGTGCAAAATGTTAAGAACTGTGAATACTCTCAGGATGTAGTGTACGTTCACAACGCCACCATTAGTCTACGTAAATGCATGAAGAAACAGCAAGTATGTTTCTAGATTAAGGGCCTAAGGTTAATAAATAATAATACATTTTATTTATATAGCGCTTTTCAAGACACTCAACTTAAGGTTCTTTAAAGCAATGTCACAGTACCTTGTAATTTAATAGCTCTTTAAGATAATCTCAACTGTACACTATTTAGGGTTTCAAAGAATATCTCTTATGCTTTGATATCTCTTATGCACCTTTACTTGTAGGTCTAAACTGGGATTGGTGGTTCAATACTGATGCTTCCAATCTCTATAATTTAAGATTTATCTTCTGATAATTGTATTGTAATTGTATTTGTCCACTATATTGATTAAAGTTTTATGACACATACTTTTAGCTGAAATCAAAGATATTTAAAGAGTCCTGTTTGTTGTTGTTTTGTTTTAAATAACTGTCAGAGAAGGCTTTCCACGAGATTTTAGGACTGTTGCTGTGAGGGTCTAATGAAATGAGTCTTAGTGAGGTCAGGATTTTGGATGATCGCCATCCTACCTCATCTCACCCCCCACTCATCCCAAACATATAGTGTATTCAATGATGAAAAAGATGGAAAAATGAATGAATGAATGAATGAATGAATGAATGAATCAATACATGGATGGATGGATGGATGGATGGATGGTCTTTTGTAACAGAAAGAAGGGGTTTAAATAGAGGCACTTATATTTGTTTTTATAAAAAGCAGCAAAAGCTAATTAATAGATTATGTTTCAGTGGTTTTGCTCCCAACAATTAGCTAATTGTGAAAGGCTGCAATTAAAGTAATGGATTGGATGCAGGACTGCACCTGCTGATTTGTAATCACACACTCTAAACTGTAAACAGCACCATTCACTCTTCTGAAAGACCAGCTTTAGACAAACAGCAGAAAATCCCCTAAATGAAGATCTGAAGATCAGCAGAGAGGTAAAACACAGATTCTGTTTGTCTAATCTAATATTTGGACAGTGTTATAAAATGTATACTTCAAAGATTTTCCAAGAAAATGTTTATATATATATATATATATATATATATATATATATATATATATTACTGTAAAATATACTGCCAGTTGTGGTTGTGGTTACTGTAACAAATAGATGAAACTATAACTGAATCTAAATTATATAATAATATGCTAATGTTATATAAAAGTATGTTATAATAAAAGTAACTTTTACAAACCTTTGTATTTACAGAGCAAATATTTTTCAAAATGCTATAAATAGCTAGAGCCCCCCAGTTCTGATCACATGTATAAAATTTAAAGTGTATCCTCTACAGTAAAGAGAATACATTTACTAACTTTAACATACAGGGAAATATTAAACATTGTGTATTTAATGTTCCATCATTGTTGCACATGCCACACAATGTTAAATTCAGAAAATAAACAGTAATGATGATTTCTCAAGGTTTCTCATCCTTGGTCCTAGAGAACCCCTGCCCTGAACATTTTAGTGCTTTCCCTGCTCATAACACACCTGACTCAACTAATCAGCTCATTAACAAATCTTTTCAGAGTTGCAAGGAGGGTGTAAAAGCAGTAAATATGGTGCCTCCAGGACCAGGATTGAGAAACACTGCTTTAGAATGTGCACAAATGTGTATCTATAGTCATGAGCTGTTGGATAGGGAACCAGCCTTGTGAATGGAAGGTTGCTGGTTTGATTCCCTGAACTGGCAGGGCATGACTGAAGTGTCTTTGACCCTGCTACTCCCTGGGCACTATGGATAGGGCTGGCCACCGCTCCGGGCACATGTGCTCAGATAAATTCCTCTGTATGCAAGCACAGTGCACCTTTACTTGCACTAAGAAGAAACATGGAGTTTGACCTAGGGTGTCCAAACCTTTGCACAGTTCATCTTCATTGATTTCTAATGCAGAATAAAACATCAAAACAATGCCTTCCGATATTTGTTGTGCATTATTAATAAGCTATTGATAAGTAAAATGATGGGGTTGATGAGATGAGCTCCCGCTCTGACAGATTTTAAATAACTGTAATGAACAACGAGGGTGGATCTAAACTGCAATAGTGATGCAGAAATATACATTGTATTGTAAACAAAGCAAGAAGAGCAGCTCCAGGTTGCTTTTAAAGATTAATGGGGGGGAGGGTTCAGACAGAAGTAGAAATAGAGCTCTTCCCTGGTGGAGCTCATCTCCACTCTGAGCCCAGCACAGGAAACGCATCCTTCCTCCACTCCATCAGACTGCTGACCATGGCAACAAATTTTGTTAGCCTGAATCTCTAACGACCACATGCTTCCTAAAAGCTGTTTTATTGCTGAGGTGAGCGTCTCACCCTCACCACCTGATCTAACCGGTGCTGTCTCCACCTTTTCCTTTCAGCTCAGCTCCAAGCAATAACACACCAAGGCCTTCTGAGGCTGTGGAACTGTGTCAGATTTCAGCTATGAGAGAGAGTGAGCTGAGTAAATGATCATTGAGCAACAGAGTAAGCAGAGTGAGAACAAACATTAACATAAGTGTGGAACTTAGGAAGGAGAGAGAGGTGTTAGTGAAGGTTGGGTGTGGTGTGCCAGGTGTTGAATGGGTTTCAGTGTGGTGGGCCTGTTATTACATACGACAGAGTAACGATTGAGAAGGTTGGGGAGTGAGGTAAACAACACTGTGGCAGTAGTTGTTTTTTTGTCAGTGATGTCCTCACTCTGCTGGTAAGGCAGTTGTAACAGGAGTTACAGCCTGTTGTGCAGAAAACTTCTTGTAATTTGATCACATTAGTCCTGTTCCCTCCAATGGCTTCCAATTAAATTCTGCATTGACTATAAAATATTGCTCCTAACTTACAAATCACTTAATGGCTTAACCCCACAATAACTAAAAGACCTTCTTAAACCATAAAACCCATTACGTACAGTTCGCTCACAAGATGCGGGCGTACTGACAGTCCCTCGAATTAGAAAGAACACTGCTGGGGACGAGCATCCTTCTAATAATCTCTGGAATAACCTTCCTGCTACTGTTCGGGACTCAAACACACTCACTGTCTTCTTCCGATTGGAAACCTTTCCCCTTACAAGGGCTTTTGGTTAAACCCTCCTTTAGAGACTTTTTGCACTACACCAGATTATCGGTGATCACTTAATTCTCTCACTCTCTCCTGCATGTCCTGAGCTGACCCTGCTGCCTGGCTGATGTTGGTCCACGCCCACTCATGATGCCTTATCCTGACGGATCTACCTAGATGCCCACTCAGACTCCACTGCCAGCTTATAAATGTTTAACCTGCATGGACCTCCATATTAACACTGAGCTTGTATCCTATTCACACTTCTATTCTCACATAACTCATCACCCATTTACGCAGCATGCTCCCACTACCAGCTATAATTCTTTATTAATTCACTCCTTTTTGTGCTTCGTGTCTGTGTTATCTGGTGTCGATCAGAGGAGGATGAGTTCCCCTTTTGAGCCTTTGTTCCTCTCAAGGTTTCTTCCGCCCAGCCTGAGAGAGTTTTTCCTTGCCATTCTTGATCACTGGTTTGCTCACTTGAGGCTTGGACATGGATTTCTGTAAAGCTGCTTTATGACAACTCCTTTGTTGTAAAAAGAACTATATAAATAAACTTTGATTGATTGATTGATTGATTGATTGATTGATTGATTGATTGATTGATTGATTGATTGATTGATTGATTGATTGATTGATTGATAAGCAGTAAGAATGTTGCTATGTACACTCTGTGTCCAAAAATATGTGGACAAATTTTCTAATGAATGCATTCAGCTTTACATTCCACCCACTGCTGAAATAGATGTGCAAATGCACAAATGCATTTGTCCATATAGTGTATTAATGATGTTATCAAAAGTCTAGTTTGGTTTGAGATGATCTGGTGCTGTCCTCACTCAATATTCTGTACATCCCAATACAGACAAAATAATGGCAGAAAATGAGCCTCCCTTCAGTGCTCCTTCAGAAGCTCCACCTCCCAAATTCATGCACACATGTTGTGGTAATGAAGCTGGTTTCCAGACCAAAACAGTTTTTCAACTTTTTTCTGTTTGTCTATTTTTCTGCCATCTCTACTTGAGTGTACAACAGATTTTCTTCCACAAAATCCCTGTTACTCCTCTTCCACCTGTGCACAAGCAGAAACACCCCCTGCTGGAACACTTCTGGTTTTTCCCCATTTACAATGCCAAAGCTGAGTAAAAACAGCTGCCTTTTTCCCAGTGTGCAAACAGACCAGAGAGCTAGTGGATGGTGAAGAAACATTTACAAAATGTAATGAATTGAAATCATGCACATGTCCTTTAATGTTTCCATGTTTTGCTTATTTCTATCCCTACAATAGCACCAGACAAGGCTGCAGACACCCTTACACATTTTACATTTCTTTGGACAAATTCAATTCACAGTAAAGCTCCAGGAAACATAATGATACTTTAATTAAACAAAATGTGCTTAATTTACTGCTTTGTTAAACTTTAATTCCCTAATGAATCAGTTGACTCTAATACAGAGATTCTGTATTGACTCTATTCCCACACAAACACACACACACACACACACACACACACACACACACACACACACACACACATACACACACACACAGCACTAACGAAGAGAAAAAGGTGGAAACCCACAGAGATGGCAGGCGTCACAGTTAATTATGGCAGTAGGAAAAATTGCAGAAACAGACTAATAATTCATGATGGAGACAGTGAGGCTAATTGAGTGTGTAATTAGATTAAAGAAGGAAGACAGGAGGAAACATGACATCTTTTATATAATAACCCATAATATTCGAACCCTGACACTACAGCCTATGAAATAACCGTGAGGGGATGATCTTGTTCAGAGGAAGCAGTGAGATGTGTTATACTACAAATACACTCTGTGGACAAAAGTATTGGGCATTGCTCATTAATTTCTTCTGAATTCAATGGTACTAAAAAGAGCTGCTGCTTTTGTTAGAGCAACTGTTTCTATACGAAAGGCTTTCTACTAGGAACATTGCTGTGAGTATTTGATTGCATTCAGGAAAAAGAGCAAATAGATAGATTTTGGATGATCACCACCCCTAACTCTGCAACTTATCCCAAAAGTACTGGATGGAGCACCATCATTCCAGGGAACACAGTTCCACTGCTCCTTGCCTAAATGCTGGGGGATTAATACCCCTCAAGCCCACATCTGTCACTCACTAAAAGATTCACGTTTGTTTATCAATTCTAGATAATTCAGTTCTATTGGCAGTACTTCAACTAGACAAGACAAGCTTTGTGTGTGCATTTGCACATCTGTGTGAGCAATAGGTGCAATTTAATGAAGCTGAATGCATTATGCTTCTAATGCATTATGCATTAGAAGGCGTTACCGCAAATATTTGGACATATAGCTGGAGGAAGAAACCTTGGCTGGAACCAGGCTCACAAGGGGGGACCCATCCTCCTCTGGTCAAAGTACTTACACATAGTTAGTTAGGGGACATTGAACCCCACGTGTTCTAATACTCTGGTGTACTGGTGTAATGTTAATTCGATAGTGAACATAATAGTAAGAGTAGCAACTAATTTGGGTCTATGTAAATGTCTACATAGTTTCTCATAGTGGGTGGGAAACATGTAGAGGTCCAGTAGCTGGAAAACAAGCAAGCCAATGTAAAGCTGTGGCAGGGAGCCACAAAGGGATCCTTCTCAGATGGGGCTCAAGGTTAGCATTTTAAAGTGTGTGTATGTGTGTGTGTGTGTGTGTGTGTGTGTGTGTGTGTGTGTGTGTGTGTGTGTGTGTGTGTGTGTGTGTTCTCTAGGTGCTGGGGGAGATGACAGTTCAGCTATATCCGGGTCTAGAATGTTCTAATTCAACTGCTGCTCTATATTCTGCATAAAGTGTGATTCCATATCTTCTGTAGCACAGAGAGAGGGAACGAGCTCACTGAGCACTGTATAATCACAACCACTTCCCACGTTGCGTTCAGGAATATGACTTTGACTCAAGGACTGGGATGTGCCCCATAATTATGGGTTACACCAGTTAAAGGGAGTTTTGTTCTGAGCTGCTCTGGAATTGTTGTTATGGGAGTCGGCTGATGATGCAAGATGCAATGTGTTGATTTCACATGAAGGTTAATTGCTCTATAAATGGAGTTCATATTTTCATTGCTTGTTCATGTGGGACGGGGGCAGGGCAATTAAATGGCTGCAGCACTTCCAGATTTCAGAATTGGTGAACTGTTACTGATAGAATAATTATGAACTGTGAGGACAGTAATGAGCGCTGAGCTGGTTTAGTGTAAAATTATGCATTATGTTTTGTTTAGGTGTTAAACAGTTTCCACACGCTGTTAAAGTTAGGAAGGTTGAGCAGAAGTTGCAGAAAAATAACATGAGGCAGGTCTGGAACAATATGAGGACAATTACAGGCTGCAAGCAGAAGAACGGCAGTGCTGTAGAGGGTGAGAGAGAGAGCAAATCAGTTCAATCTCTTTTATAACTGCTCTGACTGTCCTGTCCCTGCCTCAACTGCTCCTGTCCACCCAAACATCATCACCCCCTTTTTATCTCCCTGCTTGGTAGCAGCTACAGTAACAGCTCCGACCTCTGACAGTGCAGCTGCCCACCCCCCTTTCCCCACTGCTGCTCACACTCCCCTTCAGCCATCAGACTTCTTAACTCAGTCTGAGGGGGACATGATCATACTGTCATTTTCGTTATAACATATGCGTACTGGTCTCAATGTACACACATCTCTGCATACTTATTTATTAATGTATTATCTTTTGTTTATGAATTTCTGTGAACTTATGCACAGAGTTCAGCTTTGGTGAACTTTGACATACAAATTTATATCCCAGTCCAACAGCGCTGCTACTTTGGCTGTGTGACCTGTTATCTGTATTTGTTTGTTTGTTTGTTTTTCACATTGTATCAGAATTTCATGAAGAATGGACCAACAGAAATGCCATCCAAAATAAGATGTCTTACATTGATTGGCATTTTAATAAGGTTTTCCTTTCCTGTAAACTTGCTGTTTTATAGATATGTTTTATAGTTTTGTTCCATTAGCAACTACATGCAGATTAAATTTTCAAAACACGTTGTGTCTCAGCATAAGCTGGCATTTTATTTCTTTTAATTTCACGTTAACTCAGTTAACTTGGCTCAGAACAGATCTCCACAGAACGTGTATTTCTGCTACTATGTGAAATATTAGTATTTGCCTTTACTATTCCAACTTCAGCTTCTAAAGGCAGTTTTCTAAAGGCCAGCTCTGAAGGTGTGTGGAATCCAGCAGGAGGTAATTTCGTAACATATCTCACTTTAAAGGCTGCATTTCATAAAAAATTACAAAGAAAAACTTTAAAGAAAACTTTAAACTGTGAAAACTGAGAGAGGTTTTCATGGGTAGGGTGTTGCTTTTTGTGGGCACTGACCTTCAGGGGAATGGCACTGTTCTTTATGTGCAGGGTGCTGTTCTTTGTGGGAGGGATATTGCTATGAGTGGGATGGCCACTATTTTCCGTGGGCAGTGTATTGATATTTGTGTATAAATTGTTCTTTCTGAGCAGGGTGTTGTCATTTGTGGGTATTTGTGGGTGTGTGTGTTCAGCACATACAAAGTTGAGCTGTACATCACTGCTCTCCCCCTCTTCTCCCTCTGCTCTTTTCTTTAAAAGTTGATGTTTATTCACATCACGCCCTGCTGCGCTTCTTGCTCTCCTCTATTTTAGCCCCTTTTTGTTCGGTTCTAAAGGTTCCACTTAGGAGAAAATTGTCCTCTGAAAGGAAATAATGGGCGGTACTTTCACCCCAAGAAAAACACTCTAACACATTCTGTTATTTTATTTGGCTCACAGTTGTTTTATTTCTCTCTGTCTCTCTCTCTCTCTCCCTCTCTCTCTATCTCTCTCCATCTCTGTCTCTCTCTCTCTCTCTCTCAGACACACACACACACACACAAAACACTCCTTTCCTCACTTTCCCTCAGATGTCTTTTTACTTGTTCTATGTTTTAAGTCCAGCTGATGCAGGCCCTGTCAACAGAGGGCAGCGTAAACCTTACCACTGGGTTAGCCAAATCAGGCCTACCAACAATAAATGCAGCAGAACACCCAACACTTGGAGTCAACATGGAGTCACACTGCAGAGAAAATTAGGTTTTGAATACAGCAGGGTTTGGATGGGAAGAGCCAGCAGGGAATAGTTCTGTGATTTTCCAGAATATTGGAGAAAAATGTTTTATTTCACTGTGGCTCAAACTTGTCCCCAAAGAGCCACAGGATTATAGGAGCTGAAATAGAACAGGCTAAGCCTCACTACAACCACCTCCTTCACACACACACACACACACACACACACACACACATACACACACACACACACACACACACACACACACACAATGCAGCCCATTCATTGACTCTGTGGTAGAGAAGCATCCTGATGCAACACCCTTCAGTCTGAGCTCTGAGGCCGTCACACACACCCAGAGTCACAAAGTTGCCCTAAAGGACCAGACTTAATAAGGACAGAACCAGATGTGCTACCATTGTGCTGCTGTAGATTCTTCTAGATACTTTCACAACATCAGTTTAATTCCAGCCAACTGACCTGTTTGCACTCTGTCAACAAACATCAACAAAACTGTTTTTGTTTCAAATTCAGAAAACCGTTACTGAACATTCCTACAAATCCACTTCAACCTACTAGGAAACTGCAGTGCTCAGTTCCAATCACACAAAGGAATCTGTATTTAAAGTAGTACAGCTAAGGCTGACATACTGTGATATTTAGAAATACTATAAGCAAGACGATACACTGTGATCATTTTTTAAAATCAACTGTCAAAGCATACAAACAGACCAAGATATCATTGCTATCCAATGAAAACCATGCATCTCCGAAAAGGCAATGGCATTTTAGAGTATTTCTACTGGTCTGTTCATTAGAATTATTTACACAGTGTAAAGAGCAGATAAAGGGTTCAATCCTTTGAGAAAACTAAAAAAAAATGACAAAAATGGATATACATGGGTTTCACTGGACAGCACTGATATGCATAAAAGAAATGTTTACCTTTTATCCAATCAGAAAAGTGAGATCTGAAGTTTAAACACAGCACAAAATATAGCACTGCCTCACACCAATCTTTAATGGTACTTTAATTGTGCTCTTTATACTGTGGTCTTGAGAATCGATACAGTATTGCAAAACATAATATCACAATACTTCAATACATTGATTTTTCTCTCCACTACAAGTGTAAATACACATGTATTAACATCGGCTTTCAGTCATGTAATTACACAAGCGTATTTCAATAGCTGTAAAAGCAGAATCGCTCAAATGTGGTTATACATGTAATAGAGTGAGAGTAATGCATGTTTGCATGTTTAATTACAAAACCAAACAAAACAAGAGCCAATGATTAAGGTACTTTTCCAAAGATGTACCTCAGTAAAACAACTAAAGCAAAAAGAGCAGAATGACAACAGAACCATGCAGAAAGGGAATTCAAGTCTCTCTTCTGGATCCTGATAGAATATGGACATCAGCTTAAGGGAGGAATACCACTTCAACATTCCAAGGATTCCTACTGGAGGTCCCACCCGGTGTCCACCACAAAGGCCAACCAACCAGCAATCTGGCAAAAAGTGTGTTTGTGTGTGAGGGGGGAATGGAGTGGGAAAACACTACTCTAGGATATACTTTGAAACAGACAGGCTTGTTTGGTACAAGTATAACTGACCTGTACAAACACAAACTCTGCTACTGTTGACGTTCAGCTGGATCCATAGCAGCAGAGGTGGACAGACTCTAAATGAGAAAATATTGTAACTGACATCATCCAGGCATCAAACACATTTAGGCTACGTGTGTACAAGATCTAAATTCATATATATTATGTACAAAATATACAGATCAGGTCCAACCCGGGCATGCCTTAACAGCTCTCATCCATCAAGACATGGACACATGAACACATAAATCCTAACCTCGCAAAATTCATAGCCAGGTTCCTTGAAACACCCAAGGGTTTCCTCCACAGTTTCAAACTGAAGAACCTCCAAAAGCATCATGCAATTTTTAAAGTGGTCACCTAACCATCACAGTTTGGTTCCAGTCTAAATCTCTCAGATTCTTACACTGTTAACACCATTGAATTTGCTTGAGTGGGACCTGCTTATTTTTACAGGTACGGTATTTCGCACTTATTCAGAGTTACTTACAAGGTCACTGATATTACAGTGGTGGACCAGAGTAGTGTTAGGTGTCTTGCCCAAGGACTCTTTTTGGTGTAGAGTATGTATAAGCACTTTGACCCTTAGGATGATGGGTCCCACCTCTTGTGAGCCTTGTTCTTCCTTCAGGTCTGAGGGAGTCACCCTTTGGCCTGCTCACTAGGAGGTCTATTTCTTATGCTTTCTTCCTGTGTTGTTAAACTTTTTTATTTTTTAATTTCTGTAAAGTTGCTCTGTGACAATCAGCTGTGAAGAGTGCTATACAAATACATTTTGATTTGATTTGATTTGTAGCACAGCATAGTTTCCCAGACTGGGAACTGAACCCCAATTGCCCACATGGTGTGGTGGCTCACACATAAACACATGTGCACTGCACCAACCATGTTATATGGTGCGCCACAGCAACCATGTCCTCAAATGAGTGTGAATTGCGTCTTCAAAGGGGAAGCTTTGGCATTATGGTTAGAGAAGTGGCATTGCCACCAGAAGGTCAGTGTACCTTAACCAACAGGACATGAAAAAAGTGTCCTTGAGTATAGCATCTAACCCATTTGTTCACTGTCTCCAAGTGTGTGTGCTCACTAGTGTGTACAGGTATGTGTTCGATACACGGGTGGGTTAAAGGCAGAAGACAAATTCCTTTGTGTGCGTCACAAATAGCAATTGTTTCTTTAAAGCTTTACACTACTGACCAAGCAACTCTGATTGGCCTCTTAACATGCTGAACACTCATTTGTCACATGATCACACTACAGCTCCAACACCACATTAGCTGCAGTCTCCATTAGCTTTCTGTGCAACGCTAGTGCCTGGGCCTCATGGAAAATTAGGTCATTTGAAGAGGATGAGTGTGTTTGAAGAAGACGAGTGTGTTTCAGATATTTAATTTTCTTCAAATAACCACCATGGCATAATGAGGCAGAGAGTACTGTGGGACATCTTCTATCACTCATGCTGTGCAGAACTAATCCAGACAACACTGTAAAACTCATGAAAGCTGGAACTGTCGAGACTGTGGAGCCAAAAGCCTTGAAGAGTAGAACATGAAGGTGCTTCTAGCAGCTGGACTTGAAGCACTACCAGAAACTCAAAACTCTCATCAAACACAAAGATTCAACTGTCAGAGGAAGCACAAAGGGCTTTTATCCTGTTTTAAAACATCCTGACATTCCTGCCTTCCACAGCCTTCATCAGAGACAGCTTCAGCTTCTGGTAGCAGAAGGTCGAAACATCAACATAATTTTCAGCAGAAAAGTCTGAAAGACCTTGAGTGTGTAATAAGAATGTAATGATTGTGTTCTTGAGTAGCTCTGATTTCTTACACCTCCAGAAGGTGGGTATGGTGTGATGATTCATTATAAGGACAAAAATATTGGGACATCTGCTCATTCATTGTTTCTTCTGAAATCAGGATGCTAAAAGGTTTGTCCTGCTTTTGTTGGAGTAATTGTCTAACAATTGAAGATGCTAGATTTTCGAATATTGCTGCAAGCATTTGATTGCATTCAACAAAAAGAAAATTAGTAAACTCATGTTAAATGATGTTAAATGATAGTGTCTACGTGTTTACATATATCTGCTCCAGAAAATCCTATTCTATTGGCAGAACTCCCGTACAGTGTAAACAATTATACTCATTTGCCCACTGTGTTATACACACATGGGAATTAGATCTCCTCATTTTACCCATCCACACACAGTGATACACACATATACACCAGTGAATTCACACACCAGGGGGCAGTGAGCTCACTGCCCGGAGTGGTGGGCAGCCCTATCCTCAGCGCCCGGGGCGCAGCTGGGGAGTTCAGTGCCTTGCTCAAGGGCACTTCAGTCATGTCCTGCCAGTTCAGGGATTCAAACCTTGTGTGCAACCTTCCAGTCACAAGGCTGGTTCCCAAACCACCAGTGATTAGACAAGCTGTGTGTAGCAGATGTAAGAAAAGAAACAGGTTCTGGAATGAATAAGTTAAATATCTCTAGAACGGCATCAGAAAATCTGAATTATGTGATTTATGTTTTGCTTGTTTGTGGGTCTCTGTAGCGCTTTGGTTGCTCCTCTGATGTTGATTGTTTTATTTCAGATCACAAACATAAATAGAAGAGAAACTGACTTTTATATGACAAATATTTCTAAGATGACAATCATTCAGTGTACTAGGTTGTAATGTAATAAGTTGTTTTTTGGAATTCTACTTAAATTTGGGTTTAGGCCACACTGCCAAAATCTGGACCCAGCTGGATATTGATTCTGAACAGCACATCTTGTCTTTCCACCAGTGAGTTAATCTTTTACCAGACAAGCCACTCCAGGCCCAAATATATCTAAGAGTATGGTTTTTCTGCCCTACACACATACACACACTTTGCCGGATAGCCGGTTGGTCAGCCTGTGTGGTGGATGCCGGGTGGGACTTCCAGTAGGAATTTCTGGAATGTTGAAGTGTTATTCCTGCTGAGTTTATTTCCATGTTCCATTGGGATCCAGAATAGAGACTTTTGTTTACTTTCAGTAGGGTTCAGTACAGTTCAGTACGGTGCTGAATGTCAGGTATGGTTAAGCCCTGAACAGAACCACTGCTTCACTGCTTCCTTCAGTTCATGCTGCAGACAAGCAGGACAGGGCTCTTCAGCACTAAAGTAATGTTACATAGAACACGTGTGTGGTATTTAAATGACTGTAAATTGCAAAGACTCTCTCTCTCTCTCTCTCACTCTCTCTCTCTCTCTCAATCTCTCTCTCATACACACACACACACACACACACACACACACACACCTCTAAAGCCATTCATCCACTCAGACTCTCAGCAGCTGTGCGAGACCACTGTGAAGCTTATAAAATAAAATTGACAGCAAATAAATAGTCTTACCTTCACTGTTCTGATGGAGAACTGTGTCCTGAGGAACTTCTAACAGGTTCTACAAAAGAGAAGTGGTGTGAAAATGTCTCTCTCTCTCTCTCTTTCTCTCTCTCTCTCTCTCTCTCTCTCTCACACACACACACACACACACACACACACACACACACACACACACTTGCCTACCACCTCTAACTGTTCACTATTCTCAGTGTTGGTGTCTCAGGAACAACACTTCCCTCTAGTGCTGAGGAAATGAAGTTCTACATGGAAATTTACAGCAATGTAATGAGATTTCTCAATATTATTGGATGCCACACTTAGTATCCAAATGTAGTTGGATAATACAGATGGTTACCAGGAACAATAAATGATTAAAAATGTAGAACTACACATACAAAAGGAATGTCTCTCTGTATGGCGACACAATGATATAAAGTAATACATAAAGTATTCCTATGCCTACACACATACAGTATATATTTGAATACTTCATACTCATATATATGAATATGCACACACACACACACACACACACACACACACACACACGCACACACACACACACACAGATAGATAGATAGATAGATAGATAGATAGATAGATAGATAGATAGATAGATAGATAGATGCTAAGACTAAGGCTTTTGTCACTGAATGCTGTCAGATCCTCACAGCAGTGCTCTAGTAGAAAGCTTTCCCTGGAGAGTAGTTCTTCCAACAAAGAAGAAATAGTGAATGAGCCTATGTCCAGTGGCATTGCCTGGCCTATGGGGGAGGATATGCCAAATATGAAATGGTTGGTGCCAGGAAACAATAAGAAAGGTATGAGTTTTACTCAACTTATGTTGGATTCTAAATCAAATAGTTGGGATTATCTCTCACAAACATTCACAAAATGGAGAAAACTGTGTCAAACAATGACTGAGCTGCATGTGTGAAACAACAGAAATAAGTCAGTGTTACCCGCCTGTTGAGTACAAATAAAGCAACTTCTTCTCCCCTAATTTAAGCTCTCTGAGGTTCTCCTTCCAAATGCCTTACCAATGTTCAACAATGTGTCAATCTTTCACAGTCCCTCTCTCTCTTTATTCCACATGAGCACAAGCAGAGACACCCCCTGCTGGAACAGTGGATCTGAGACCCTTCAGTTCTTTCTGAGTTTAAACACCAGATGTTATTCTAGTCTGCAAACAGACAGGAGACCTAGTGGAACATGAATTCACTGAATTTTATAAAAAGTGTAATGAAATGAAATTGTGCACATTT
Organism: Acestrorhynchus altus; assembly: GCA_034509495.1. NCBI lineage: Eukaryota > Metazoa > Chordata > Actinopteri > Characiformes > Acestrorhynchidae > Acestrorhynchus > Acestrorhynchus altus. The sequence goes on from CM067508.1 coordinate 22,193,282, forward strand.
CTTTGAATCTTTTCTCATGTCCTTGTTAGTTAATTGCTAATGATTTCCAAGCTTGTCTCGCCACGCAATCCCATAATGTAATAAATTCACAGTGTATCACTGTAAAATTGTTTTGAGCATAAACCTGCATGTCATTATGCTCATCCATTGTTGTGAAAAATGCTGTTATTTGCTCTAGTTTTATGAATTTATGCAATTTGTGCTGTAGTTTGATGCACTGTAAAATACAATTACATATGAAAAACTACAGCATTTTACAGTGAGTGTAATGACCTTCAATCATTATGAAAATTATTTCCTAATACAGACTCACTTTCATGGACTTTCATGGATTTCATGGAGGAGGTGGGCTTCACACAGAGGAGATCAGAAATCAGAGAAAACATCAATAAAACAGATTCTCATTCACTCCAATCTCAAAAGCCTCACAGATCTCAGGACTGCTGATCACTTTGTTTACAGAGTTGATTGATTGTACAGGCACACATGCACTGTGGTTTTGTGATGACTGTTCTACATTCAAAAATGTTTTGAATATAGAACAGTCTTTTCAGTCTGCATCATTTGTTCTTTTGTTTTTCATTTGACATGGGTTTTCATTTGTATGGGTCTTATACCACAGGACAGAGGTGTTTATATACAGAATAGCAGGTAGAGGTAGCAACACTCTTACCTCTGCCTTTCCCTCTAAACCATCCGAGGGAAATAACTTAACTAATCTTTGTCACCTGACCTGTAGGGCCTCTTCTTCTCTTTGAGGAGAGCCTTTATGTCAGGATTTATCCATGGCTTGTTGTTGGAGAAACACCAAATTGTTTTAGTGGGGATGGTATGTAATGCAGTGAGTGAGATTGTCAATGCCCTCCCAATTAAGACCACACAATTCTTTCCACATTGTGGTTTCAAAACAGTCCTGGAGAGCCTCTTCAGAGTCCTTAGACCATTTATTCACTGTGCGGGTCACTGCTGGTTCTCTGCGTACAAGGGGTTTGTAGATAGGCAGAAGATGAATTACATTATGGACAGAGCTTCCAAGCAGAGGGAGCGGTGAGGTGTTATATACCTCCTTTATGTTGGCATTTAACAGGTCCCATGTTTTATTGTCTCTGGTGTGGCAGGTTACATACTGGGTGAACGTGGGCAGAATGGTGGATGAAGCTTGATTAAAGTCTCCCACGATAAGGATTGGAGGTTATTGTAAGAATGATGCAATGAATGGGTTGTACACATACATTCTGGCCAAAGAGTAATCAGTTAACGCAGCTGCCATCAGAATACTTGACCCCACTGAATCTCCACAGTAACAGAATCAATCAAATCTTATCATGTGATTTGTTGTCCCTTCATTTTTTAGGTAGTGGAATGGAGTCCAATGGTAGGCCTTGGTACAGGAGTCACCAATTCTGACAGCTGCCATCAGACTATGTGACCCCACTCAATCTCCACATACAACAATAAAGAACCAACCAAATTATGTCAGGCGACTAACCATTTCTTCAATTTTTCAGCCAAGAATGCCTTCATGAGTGGAATGGACAGATGGGACAGAATGTATGTGTACAACCCAGTGATTTTCACTATCCCATTCTGGGAAACCAGCCCTATGTGTCTCAAGAATAAAATAAAATGTGTGTAAAATATTAAGAACAGCATGTTTCATTTTCAGGTATCAGTAGTGTTACTACAGCTATAATAATAATTATCAATATTATTTGCATCTGTCAGGAGCACTTTCTGCCCCAACCTTTCAAAGCTATTAAATGAACATTTATTCAACATCAGAATTTAAACACAAACCAATGTTTTTGAGTCAATGTTAAATAAATGTTGTTTAAGAGGTTGTTTTTCCAACATCAACATTAAAGGCTGCAATACAATCATAATTCAATGTTTATTCAACGTTCTTTGGTATCTGAGAGGCTTCCAGGCTATAGCCCTGAATATTTTTTACAAGCCCCAAAGCTCATAAACCCCTGCTCCTGGTCAAAAGAAATGATGAAAGGAACAAAACCAAACACCAGGCCCCCAAACGAATGTCCTCCTGGACCCCTGCCCCTCGGACAAATTAACTTCCTTGTGGGCTGAGTTCCAGTCATATTATTACCCTACCGGTGTCCTGGTGTCCCAGTACTTTTGATCATATAGTGTACATTAATCTGTAGTGTGTATAGATCAAACCATAACATTAAGACTAGTTAACCTGTGGAAACAATATTTTTCTGTCTGATTGTATATTTACAGGTTTTCTCAAAAATAAATAAATAAATAAATAAATAAATAAATAAATAAATAAATAAATAAATAAATAAATAAAATAAAATAAAAACAGTTGAAATCAATGATAATGATAATCAGGTTACGATGGCACCTGTCCAGAAGTGGATCTACTTTATTAAGGTAAAAGGTAAAGGTTTCTTAGACCCATTGTTCTTGCACACAGGGGAATTTATCTTCCACAATTCACCCATACACACACAGTGATACACACACTAGTAAATTCACACACTAGGGGGCAGTAAGTACACATGCCCAGAGTGGTGGGCATCCATATCCAGAGGGACACCCAGGGACCAAGTGAACAGTCACTTCTTGTAGTTGACGTGTTGAAGCAGGAAAAACATCTAAGCATAATAATCTGGGACACTTTGATAATAACCAATGTGAAACATGCCCCTGGTAAACAGTGGACAGTATCTACCAAAAGTGCTACAAGGAGATAACTGGTAAATCAAAAGGGCTCAAGACTCAAAAATGCACTTGGAGGTCCCACCCAACAACTTGCAGGACTAAAAGAAGGATCTGCTACTAATGAGGCAGGACATCTGTTAAGTCCATTCCATGATGGATCAGAGTTTGTATGGCAGCACCTAACAACTTATAGCACCTTATTATGTTGGTGGTGTTAATGTTGCAGGTGTTATGTTGCAGCCTTATTCCAAATTAGATTAAATTAATTTGTCCCTCAAAATTATACACTCAATACCCCACCATGACAAAATGAGAAAAGTTTGTTTGAAATCTTCAGAAATGTACTAAAAATAAAACACAAAAAAATAACATGTACATAAGCATTCACAAGCTTGATTTTTGAAGCACCTTTGCCAGCAATTACAAGTCTTTTTAAGTATGATGCAACAATCTTTGTACACCTGTTTTTGGGAAGTTTGTCCTATTCTTCTTTGCAGAACCTCTCAAGCTCCATCAGATTGGATGGGGAGCGTTGATACATAGCCATTTATAGATATCTCCAGAGATGTTCAATCAGGTATAAATCTGGACTCCTTTGTTATCTGAGACTCAGTGTACTATTGGAAGATAAACTTTCATCCCAGTCTGAGGTCCAGAGCACTCTTGAGCAGGTTATCATTAATGATGTCTCTGTATATCACTGGAGTCATCTTTCCCTCAACCCTGACTAGTCTCCCAGCTCCTGCTGCAAAAATACATCCTCACAGCATGATGCTGCCTCCACCATGCTTCACTGCAGGGATAGTATTGGCTTGGTGATGGGCAGTGCCTGGTTTCCTCGGGACATGATGCTTGGCATTCAGTCAAAAAAGGCCAATCATTTTGTTTCTTGTGGTCTGAGAGTCCTTTAGGTGCATTTAGGCTGTCATGAGCCTTTTACTGAGGATGAGGGTTTCCATCTGGCCACTCTACCATACAGGCCTGATTGGTGGAGTGCTGCAGAAATGGTTGAATTTATCACAGGTGTCCAATCAAGCTGTAGAAACATCTGAAGGATGATCAGTGGAAACAAGATGCACCCAAGCTCAATTTTGAGTGTCATTTCAAACAAACTTTTGTTCATTGTGGGGTTTTGGGTGTAGAATTCTAAGGGGGAAAATTTATTTTATGTGAAGTGCTGTGAATACTGTGTGTGTATGTGTGGTTTATGTGTTATATATATATATGAACACAATGGGCTGAATGAACAGTATTTCTAGATGAATACTCAATTGAAACCCTGGACAATAGCTTCACTGTTTACATCGAGTCCTTCCTCTTCAGTCTCATTAGTTGAACACTGAAGCAGGACAGGGGCGTGTGGTCCAGAGACGTATTCTGATTGGTCAAAATAGCAACATCCTTTAGTAGAACATCCCCTCCAACCTACCCACTAACACACACACACCCGAATCAGTACTAACCCGATTCTTTCAACTGAAATGAACGAATGAATGATTGGAATGTCCGATTCATTGATTCACAAGTCAAGTTTTCTTTACATACACCCACTTAATACACAATAAGATTCGGTTAAGTTTGTGAGTAGGACACAAACACCTCGGAAAACGAAACATACATGCAGTGCAATTATATATATATATATATATATATATATAATAATTCTAATAATCTGTAAACGTTATCCATTAGTTAGTGCTGTATTTTAAAATGCGAAAAAGTTAGATGTAACCAATTTTCAAACATATAGTTGTCATTAAATAATTCATAATAATTCTAAACAACCTAATGAGACACATGATGACTTAATCAGCTGATCATATTTTATAATCTCGTGTAACAGAGCGAGCCTGTGAAACCACTTTTGATAAAAGTCTCTACGTGCCATTTCGATTCATTTGAAACGCCCGAGTCGGTTCAGAGAGTCGGTTCGAGAGCTCGGTTCCTTTGCGAGTCGGTTGTTGCTGGCTGTAGGCTCGCGCTGTGTGCGGCTCACGCGCTCGGTCCGCGGCGGTATAAAAGCGGCTCGGTGGCGCAGAGATGAGCGAGTCTCCGGAGAAGCGGAGGAGAATGGAGTCCGCGCTGGACCAGCTCAAAAAGTTCACGGTGGTGGTGGCGGACACCGGAGACTTTAACGGTAATCCCCCCTTGGTCTCTGAGCCGAGCGGGACGGTTAGGAGACAGTTAGTGGACAGTTAGGGGGCCGGTTAGTGGACAGTTAGGGGGCCGGTTAGAGGACAGTTAGGGGGCCGGTTAGGGTTACGGTTTGGCGGTGACTGTTGACGCGGTCAGAAGCGCGTGTCGAGCGCGGCTCGGTTTCTCGGGCTGAAGTAGCTCCGTTAGCTGGAGCAGCAGACAGCTTTCTGCTCGCCTCAGCGTGAGCTCAATAACCGAGCACCAGGCACGCGGGGACAGGAGACAGTCGGGGCTTTTTTCCACGTTGGCGGCCTCGGTGGGGGGACAGCGCGGGTCTGAGGACCCTGCCTCTGACTCGAAACCTGGATTAGCTTAGCCTGTTAGCTCAGTCTGCTCCACAAGTTCCCGTGTGCTCGCGCGTTTCCCTGAACCCGCCTGCACTCGCGGCTTAGCGTCTCGGGTTCTCAGAGGTTCTCTTATTTAGTTGCTGAAGGGCTGCTTGTTTTTGTTCTGGTTCTGCAATTTTAGATAGAGCAGGTGTGGCGTGTCCAGAGTAAACAAATGAACCAGTGATTAATTTTCTCTTGTTCCACCGCACTCAGGTTGCGTTCACTATTATATCCTCCTCTAAATGGGCTGATCTTAGTATTTGTATCAGAACATGTTGTTCGGTTCTGTAATAATTACTATCCCTGCTTTTGATGAAGTGGGTTTTGCCCAAGACAAGAGCTGACCCACATCCTCATTGGTAACAAGGAAGTTTAAATCGGCCCCTTTTTTACTTTTTGGCGCAAAGCAAACATTTCCTCATTTCTGCAAAGTCAGAATGAGCAAAGAGAAGTGGGCTGGGCTGTGGGAGGAGAGCAGAATCAACACTGTTGAAGCATCTCGGGTCACATCTGGCTGCGGTACCTCCAGATCAAGTGTCCTGGTCCATTTCCAACAAACACCTGAGAACACATGGGATAAAACTTTCCTACATAACAATGAATTTATCATAATGTTCTTATTGATATAATATTGAGTCAGATCATGTTTCAATATTTGCTTGGCAAAAGCAGCAGTGTTACAGGTGAATGAAATGGACGGTACTGTAGTGTTTTTAGTAAAGATTGTATCTAGTTCCATTCATGGCTGAATGTTTGAAAATAAGTTTGAAATTTCACTGAAATTTAAATTAGGTTATGAAATGTTTAATTGAATTGGTTAAATGCTTAAAGAAATCAATTTTAACCTTTTTAATCAACTTCCCCTTTTGAGGGGACACTTGCTGTCCACTTTCTCTTTGTGGGGTACATTAATACATGATGATTTTTGTGTCAGCTGAAATACATGTAAATGTATTTCATACCAGATAAATGACATTTAAATAAAGTAGTTTGTTGTGAATTTGTAGGCCAATGACTTCTTCCTGTTATGGAAGTTCTTGTTTCTGGCTGAACTGAAAAGAATATTGATCTAATTTTTGTTGCAGCATTTAAAGTCTGAATTTTTTCGGCTGTTGAAATCTGCAGTTATGAAACACAGGGTTGGAGATTGTGTAAATGAGGTCATGCATGGCTGTTGTAAGTTGTAGTTGTAGGATGACTTCCCGAAATTGGTTTATTCTCTGAGATGATCCATCTTTGTTACAGCTCCTCCTCAGTAATAGTCATGGATTGCTGCCTTTGTGCATGACTGCCTAATCTTTATTCCAGTGCTGCTGTATCAAACAAGGCCAGAATTTAGTATTTTGTTCAAGTAAAGTGACAAATCAGTGATTCTGTAATCATGTTCAAATGGGGCATGCTTGGTCTTGCATGAGCTTTTTTTTTTTGCAGTGGACATTTTTTTTTTTCTCCTAAAAAAATTATAAAACCAATTTGAGAAGATGAATACTTTCTGCAAAACTGAGCAGTTTGTGTTCAAATCTATTAATTTCTGAAATGCTTCGGTCATACCAACACAGCACTTTGAAGGGTTTTCTGGGTTGTGTGTATTTTAAAAGATAAGCCAAGTCTTATCAAATTCCTGATAATCAGAGCATTGTGTGACAATGATTGATTCACTCAGATGTGGAATGGCCTGCAGTAAGAATGGTGACGCACTGAACCTGCATTTTGAAATTTTGATGTTGGCTAATTCTGAAATGGATATGATGAGAGAAAGTAGTATTGATGAGACTAAAACTAGATTTTAATGTTCACAGCCATCGATGAGTATAAGCCCCAGGATGCTACAACAAACCCCTCCCTCATCCTGGCAGCAGCCAAAATGCCAGCATATCAGCAGTTGGTGGACCAAGCGATTAAATATGGCATTGCCAATGGCGGGTAAAGACTTTACATGTAATTAGAATACCATAATGAAATTTTGCATAAGCAGGTTTCTAATAAGCTTTTGAATTACAGGACTGAAGAACAGCAGTTGACCAACACTGTTGACAAGCTCTTTGTCAACTTTGGACTTGAAATCCTGAAGAAGATCCCTGGTAGAGTCTCCACTGAGGTGGATGCCCGGTACAGTGTGATGTCCTGTTTTTTCCAAAAATGTGCCTAAACCTGTGTGGTATAGAGCACTAATACAGGGAACAGAATTTGACAACGTATTTGAGAGGTTTGACACCTTGTTATATAGCTTGCAGTTCAATAAAAATTGTGGGTTTATTCTTTCTCGGTTCTCAGGCTGTCATTTGATAAAGATGCAATGGTGTCTCGTGCACGGCAGCTAATGTCCCTGTATGAGGAGGCTGGTGTGAATAAAGATCGTGTGCTTATCAAGCTTTCCTCTACATGGGAGGGCATTCAGGCAGGCCGGTAAGGGGTTGTTTGTGTGTTTTGTTTTTTTTGTTGTTGTTTGTTTGTTTGTTTTTTTGTTTAAAACACTGTTTCAGTTCTGATTTTGTGCATCTGTTCATGTCTCATTTTCTCAGGGAGCTGGAGGAGAAGTATGGGATACATTGCAATATGACCCTGCTGTTCTCCTTTGCCCAGGCAGTGGCTTGTGCTGAGGCTCATGTCACTCTTATCTCGCCCTTCGTGGGGCGAATTCTGGACTGGTACAAAGAAAACACTGACCGCAAGAGCTATGAGCCACATGAAGATCCAGGTATGTGGATAGATGCCAAAATGTCAAATGGATTTTGTAGGTGCTGTGTTCAGTGTACCCAGAATTTCTTTTGAGTATACAAAAGTATGTTCCTTATGTTGCGCTAGAACAGACATTACAAAATGTCATTGCATTCTTACATATGAGAACCTCCACCTTGCTCCTTCTCTACAGGTGTTCTGAGTGTGACCAAGATCTACAACTATTATAAGAAATTTGGCTACAACACTGTAGTAATGGGTGCGTCCTTCAGGAACATTGGAGAAGTAAAGGCTCTGGCTGGCTGTGACTTGCTCACAATCTCACCAGGTCTGCTGGGGGAGCTCAGCAAGGATCACAGCGCAGTATCCTGCAGTCTCACTCCACAGGGAGGTGGGTACCAGCACATCGCCCAATCGCTCTCAAAACCACTTTAATATACTATTGCGTTTCAGCAAGTTATTCTGATGTAACACATTACATTTTTCCAATTGATAGCAAAGGAATGTGATCTGGACAAGCTGCATCTGGATGAGAAGGCTTTCCGCTGGCTTCACAATGAGGACCGCATGGCTGTGGAGAAGCTCTCTGACGGCATCCGTAAATTTGCTGCTGATGCAGTAAAACTTGAGGCGATGATAAAGGTATGAATTATGCATTTCTCAATTAGTTTGAATAAATTAGTTTAAAGTTAGAAAAATGTGAATTGAATGTTTTGTTTTACATGTATAAAATTTAATGTAGTTTATTAAATGGACCAGACTGGTCTAACCTGCTTGTGCTTTACATCTACCTATATAGGTTGTTCTCACTGTACATTGAGTCATGTCTTTCAGTACAGTACATATTTTGATGCAGGTTTGTGTATTGTTACATAAAGTTGTCCTGTTTTGTTGATAAGAAATCTGTATTGGCTTTTCTCAGGAGAAGATGTTTAATGAGAAGAATGGACAGTAAAGAAGAGAGGAGGACCCCAATGAAGCAGTTGGGCTACACTTCCTCAGTCATGCTACTTCTCTCCTCTTTGGCCCCTTTAGCTGCACTTTGCCACTATTGGCAGAAATCGTGACTGACTGCTGATTTGGTTCTAATGTTGAACATTCCTTAGTCTTAAAATGGTGACCAAAACCATATGCACTAAATATAGTGTTGATGTATAAAGTGCACCTTTAGCAGTAATATGGAATCAGAAATATCAATTGACAATCTGTTATTTTTTTTGGGGGGGGGAGATTATCTTAAATCGTCCATTAGATTGACCTTATTATCTGATTCTCCTGTCTGAGATGTGTTTGGAAAAGGGAGTAGCCTTAAGGGCTAGAGTAAAGTGGAAGCCAGCTGTGCAGCTAGGTACATTTGTGAGGTCAGTGAGGCCTTTTAAATGGGTCAGGGATCCATTACTGTGTCACATTTCCAATAAACCCCAGATGGGAATCACCCAAATGTTTCACAAAGAAACACTTTCAGGACATGATGAGCTAAAACCCAATTATTAAAGACCTATTTCCTCAACAGTGTGTCTGTCTTCTTGTAGATCAGTTGTAGGGAAGCATTTACCATCAACTTCTGTTTAAGACAACAATGTTCAGGAAGTTGAGAGCAAGCATGCATTTCAAGAGTTTCCTCACATTACTGGTTTTTAAGAAACCATTACAAGCCAGTAATGTTAGACCTGGTCAAACCAGTTCGATCTCCTTTTATATCTGCAGCACAGCTGTCATTCAGCCACTGTGGAAGAGGGTATATTGGTTGCTTTTGTGAAGTAAATCTTATTAAACAGTGGAACCCAAATTGAGAATAAAATTTTTTTCTGAAGATTTGTGTTTCCATGTTTTTGGAATGTGGGAGGAAATCCATGCAGACATGGAGAGAACATGGAAACCCCTCCCAGATAGAGCCTTCGATCAGACAGCGTTTGCTTAAGGCTGAACCCAAGACCTCAGTGATGGGAGGTGAACCACCAAGCCCCTGTACATGTGAAACTAAAATTGGTACAACATTAAGTAAATGCTGTGAACTTCCTCAGTCCAACTCAACTTCACCACCATGCTGTTTGTGCTTGCACACACGGGAAGTCTTGTCACAACACTTCTCTTAGCCACATCAACAAACATTTAACATGTTAAGTGTTAAATCTTGTGTTCTTTGTATTGGTTACATAACATTTAATAGATTTAGATCATATACTCCTGTATATGCATATGTAGTTTTCAGTTTTCCACAAGTATTATCTCTTGCTGTTCATTATCATGTAGATAGCAGTCAATGATTTGACCACCTTAGAATCATCTTTGAGGTATGAGGTATGGTTTGAGGTATGCCAGACCTGTTTCGGAATTAGAACCTACTGCAAAAGGATTTTAGGTTAGAGTATTTTTGACTGCATCACAATGCATTCATGCCCTGGAGAATGCACCGAGAGAACATTTTGCTTTATCTTATTCTGGAAGGGATGGGATTGTAGGGTCAACCAAATTCCAATGTTCCTTTTTAGACCAGAGAACCTATGGATTGTGATTAGCACAACCTGGTCCATTTCCTCTATGCTTCCTGGAAAGGGAACATTCCTTTTTTTAATACCATACTCCTCTACACTGAGCTTCTCTTTGATTGAGTGCCCTTGTTCCATAAGACGCTTGACTACTGTGACTACTCTTTGATTCCATTGATTAAAGACCAGATTCAGTTTTCAGTCTGAAAACCTGTCCCCTAAAAGACTGTCTCTGTGTTCTGTCTCATGACGGTCTCATATTCTTTGCTATATTCTGGAAATGTGTTTTTTCTTCGTGTTTTGAATGCTCAGCAATTTTGCCAATTAGATCTGACATGATTTCAAATACAGCTTTGGAATTCAATACATCGTAGAGGTATGCTGTTTCTTGAGTAAAACTACAGTGTGTGCAGAATTATTAGGAAAGTTGTATTTGAGAGGATTCTGTTTATTATTGAACAACAACTATGTTCCCAATCAACCCAAAAGACTATCAAAGCATAATATTTTTTCAAGTTGGAGTGGGTTACTTTTAGATTTGGTTATCTTAGGAGGATATCTGTTTGTGCAGGTAACCATTACTGTACAGAATTATTAGGCAACTTAATAAAAAACAAATATATACCCATTTCACTTGTTTATTTTCACCAAGTAAATCAATAAAACATTTAGAAATAAACATTTCTGACATTCAAAAACAAATCAGTGACCAATATAGCCACCTTTATGATGACACTCAAAAGTCTTCCATCCATAGATTCTATCTGGTGCTTGATCTGTTTACGAACAACATTGCGTGCAGCAGCCACCACAGCCTACCAGACACTGTTCAGAGAGGTGTACTGTTTTCCCTCCCTGTAGAGCTCACATGTCATGAGGGACCACAGGTTCTCTGTGGGGTTCAGATCAGGTGAACAAGAGGGCAATGTCATTATTTTTTCTTCTTTTAGACCTTTACTGGCCAGCCACACTGTGGAGTAGTTGGATGCATGTGATGGAGCATTGTCCTGCATGAAAATCATGTTTTTCTTGAACGATACAGACTTCTTCCTGTACCACTGCTTGAAGAAGGTGTCTTCTAGAAACTGGCAGTAGGACTGGGAGTTGAGCTTCACTCCATCCTCAACCCAAAAAGGTCCCACAAGTTCATCTTTGATGATAACAGCCCATACCAGTACTCCACCTCCACCTTGCTACTGTCTGAGTCAGAGTGGAGCTCTCTGCCATTCTCAGCCTTCCTTACCTTGGCCATGTCCCTGAGTATCACACACCTTGTGCTTTTTGATACTCTAGTAACATTGCAGCTCTGAAATATGGCAAAACTGGTGGCAAATGGCATTTTGGCAGCTTCACACTTGATTTTCCTCAATTCATGGGCAGTTATTTTGTGCCTTATTTTCTACACACTTCTTGCGACCCTGTTGGCTATGTGCCATGAAATGCTTGATTGTTTGATAATCACACTTCAAATGTTTGGCAATTTCAAGTCTGCTGCATCCCTCTGCAAGACATCTCACAAATTTTGACTTTTCAGAGTCAAATTTCTCTTCTGGCCCATTTTGCCAAAGGAAAGGAAGTTGCCTAATAATTAAACACACCTTATATAGGGTGTTGATGTCATTAGACCACACCCCTTCTCATTACAGAAATGCACATACATATACTGCTTGTAGTAGGACAACAAATATTAAAAGGATGATGTGATCAAAATACTCATTTGCCTAATAATTCTGCACACAGTGTATTATTTGTCTGATTTATTTGCAAGTAGTCCACAAACATCCAGAATCCATATCCATGCTTTCCCTGCACCAGGCTCTTGACTGTCTTGTACCAGTCACCATGCACCAATCAAAAGTTCTGCACTTCATCCACAATCATGTCTTTAACTCTGGTAAATATGTATTCAGGATTCATCATAAGCTTGGCTCTCTCACATAAGTGTGTGTGTACATATACACACACACACACACACACACTGCCTGTAGACCTCCAAGACTGGATTGTATTGAGGCACAGATCTGGGGAAGGGTACAGAAACATTTCTGCTGCACTAAAAGGTCCCAATGAGTACAGTGGCCTCCATCATCCGTAAATGGAAGAAGTTCATTCTTCCTTGTGCTGGCCGCCCAGCCAAACTGAGTGATTCTGGTAGAAGGGCATTAGACAGGGAGGTGACCAAGAACCCAGTGGTCAGTCTGGCAGTGCTCCAATATTGCGCTGTGGAGAGAGGAGAACCTTCCAAAAGGACAACCCTTTGTGCAGCACTCCACCAATCAGGCCTCTATGGTACAGTGGCCAGACAGAAACCACCCAACAATTTACAATTTAATCTACAGCATGCTATGTTTTTGGTGTTACAAATAAATACTGATACATTATATCACCATTTCTCTCAATACTAGATTTTTCTTGTCATATCACTTGTCAAATGAAATTATTCTGATTTATGAAGAAATGAAATGTCATTTCTGGCCCACTATAGACTCTTGAGCATCTTCATCCTGAGGAGCAGCTTCACCAGAGACTGAGGTGAATCGACACAGGTCAGACTCCGAGTCTCAAACTGGAAAAGACCATCCGACTCGATGCTCAGTGTGTCACAGAGCAGTGTAAAGAGAAGCATCTCTCACAGAACCACGAATACAGAGATACAGCTTGAGATCAACAGCTCACTGCTGAATATCAGTGTTTCTCTTATTAACTTTCACACAGTGAAACAGGAGGAAGACCTGACTCAGTGCCTTCCTGCCTCAGAGTCCTGTCTGAGCTGTTGTTTGAGACACAGCCTTTTTCAACCTTTGGGTCTTCTGAAGACTCACCAAGCACCTACAGCATCCCCTGCTGGTTGAGGAGGTGCTGAAAAAGAGAGAGGCACTAATGTTTTTCTTGAACCTTGTCCTGCAGGGATTTCAAAGCTTGATTATCTAATTGGACAGACTGACTTTATGCTCAAATTAACCCAAGAAACCCTCATATGTGACAGCAGGGCTGGACTGGGGGTTGGGTGGCCCCTTCAGCCCCTCAGCAGACCACACCAACAGCAGCCCTGTTGCAAATCTGATACGTATCTAATACATGATTAATGTGAATCATTCAGAAACATCTTTTTTAAATTTACATTTATCCATCTTAACATTCCATAACATATCCATTTACAGCAGAAATTTAAACTCAAGCCACCCGAGAAAACAATTCCTCCACAAACCAGTTCATTCTGTGCACAAAACATGAGTTTGGCAAATTGAATGCATAACCATTTTTAACATATATGTATTATATTATCAATATAAATGATAATGATAATATGCCTCAGCCCATATTGCACTGTTTATATCCGAATTTCAAAATAAATATCAATACCCGCTAACCTCCCAATTAAATTGATGCAAACAATACTGACACACACACACACACACACACACACACACACACACACACACATATATATATATATATGGGCTGAGGCAGTATCGTGAGTATTTGTTTTTTAATATGTTTGGGATCACTGCGATATTTTCTTGTTTTCTTTGGAAACATAATTAGGAAATTCAGCAAATAAACAGGACATGCAGATAACATCAGAGTAAGAAATATAGATTTTAATGGAAATGATGACTGTGTACTTCAAATTTTACCATCAATAAACCCATCTTTTGCTGCAATTACAGCCTGGTAGACCCCAAGCATTCTAGCTGTCAATTGTTCAAGGTAATCTGATGTGATTTCACCCCATGCTTCCTGGAGCATCTCACACAGCTCAATAGGGTTCAGATCCAGTGACTGTCCTGGCCACTCTATTACAGCCACAATTCTGGCTGACTCTTGGTAACACATTTTGGTGGTGTGATAGGGGTCATTATTCTGTTGGAGCATGAAATTGGCTCCAATCAAGCATTGTCACACAGTATGGCATGTTATTGCAGAATCTTTTGGTAGCCTTCCTTCTTCAAAGTCCTTTCAAATCTATTTAAATCTCCTATTTTAACACCTGCCAAGCATCCCCAGACCATCACATGCCTCCACCATGCTTGACAGATGGCAATAAGAATGGGACTTTTATCTTTTTCTTGTTTCTCTGTCTCACAAATGTTCTTTTGTTTGATCTGAAACTTCTCATCTGTCCACAACACCTTCTTCCAATCTTCCAGTGTCCAATGTCTTTCTCTGCCCACTGAAGTCATTTTTTATTGGCCAGTGTGAGTTATGGCATTTTCTTGGCAATTTTGTCATGAAGTCCAGTATCCTTTGTGTGTGTGTGTGTGTGTGTGAGAGTGTATTTATGTGTGTGTGTGTGTGTGTGTGTGTGTGTGTGTGTGTGTGTGTGTGTGTGAGTGAGTGAGTGGTGTGTGTGTATGTGTGAGTGGTGTGTGTGTGTGTGTGTGCGAGTGTGCGAGTGAGTGGGGGTGGAGTTTCAGCTCCATCTGGCCACCTGGAGCTCCATACAGGAAGTTGCAGTTGGACGGAGGAGCTGTGCTCTTCTCTTCTTTAACTGGTCAGATCTGGGTTCTGGGCAGAAGAGGGATATCTGTAGAAGACCTCAGCTGAAGGAGCAGTCAGAGGATCTGTGTCAGACGGCCGTTTACAGGACAAACACAGGTAACGGCCGCTCACCGCTACCGCTAACCTCTCTGACTCTGACTCTGAGTCAGCGGACCGCGCTGTTTAATAAAGGCTTCAGTGAGGAACTGTGTTTTTCCTTGTAGAAATGCTTTACCATAGAGTCGATATTTGCCCCATGCCAGATGCCAGGCGGGGCAGAAGGGTTTAAAGCCCCAGTGTGGGGCAGTAGATCTGCTGTCTGGAGTGGTGGGGTTTGGGAGTCACGGCGGGTTGAGTTGGTGATCTTCCAACGTCTTGACCTCAGTAACTGATTTGTTACAATCAAATCCTCACAGCAGTGTTCCAAAACCTACAGCAGACGCTGCTGTTAATCAGAAATAACGTTCTGTACAGTGTTATGGAAGTATTCACTCCTTTGTCATTTGTCATGTTTTGATAAAACAACAAATGGGACACAATAACAGAAATGTTCAGTGTAATAATTATTCATAACTATAATTATTCATAACTATAATTATTCATAACTGTTTATAATTATTCATAACTATTCCGCTCCCTAAAGTCAGTACTTTGTAAATCCCCTTTTGCTGCAATTACAGCTGCAAGTCGCTTTGGATAAGTGTCTATGAGCTTGCCACTGGGATTTCTGCCCATTCTTCAAGACAAAACTGTTCCACCTTCTTCATGTTAGATGGTTTCTGCTGGTGACCAGTAATCTTCAAGTCTGAACACATTTTAAGGTCTTGGCTTTGACTAAGCCTTTCCGATACAGTTACACATTTCCCTTAAACCCCTGGAGGGCTGCTTTAGCTGTATGCTTTGGGTCATTGTCCTGTTGGGTGAACCTCTGTCCCAGGCTCAAATCACTGACCGAATCAAGAATATCACTGTATTTAGCACCATCCATCTTCCCCTCGACTCAGACCACTTTCACAGTCCCTGGCTCTGAAAAACATCCCCATAGCATGATGATGCCACCACCATGTTTGGTGGTGTAACAATTGAATGAACTGGAGAAATAATACAATACTGAAGAATAAACAATACCGAACTAACCGATATGAACATGGTGGTTTGCTTGGGATGATGTGTTGGTTTTGCTCCAGACATTTTCCTTGGTGGCCAAAGATTTTTTATTTTGGACTCCTCTGACCAGACCACCCTCTTCCATACATTTGGTCTACATTTCCATACATTTGATCTACATTTAGCCTTTCTATTTCTGCCTGTAAATAAAGATTGTTTTTCTTCTATAACGCCCAGCTTTATGAAATGTAAAGCTTATTGTGGTCATAGGGACAGATACTCCAGTCTCTGCAGCTCCTTCAGTGTTTCCTTTGGTCTGTGCTGCCTCTCTGATTTAATGCCCTTATTCAGTCTGAGAGTTTTGGTTGGCAGCCCTCTCTTGGCAGGTTTGTTGTGGTTGTGTGTGCTTTCCAGTTGATGATAATGAATTTGATGTTGCTCACGAGGATCATCTGAGATTTGGGAAACTTTGATTGCACAAAGGCGGACTTAATTTCACTAATGCATGTGACTTCTGAAGGTAATTGGTTGCACCAGAACTATTCAAGGGCTTCATAGCAAAGGGGGTGAATACATTTGCCCAAGCCAATATATCCATATATATATATTACACAGGTGTAAATACTGTAGTTTGTAAAGGCAGGAATCCAGAGATATGTTAAGCTTAGAAGCTGCGACATAGGACATAACCGAAGTGCCATTGAGCAAGGAACTTAAATCTCCAACTGCTCCCTGGGTGCTGTGGATATGGCTACCCATCACTCTGGGCATGTGTGTTCACCTCACCCTAGTGTGTGAATTCACAGGTGTGTTTCACTGTGTGGATGGGTTAAATGCAGAGGACAAATTTCCCTTTGCAGCACAGTGTATCTATATGTACCTTTTACATTTTTGCATTTACCATTCCAAGACCTAGTATAATTATAAGCCTTTAATGATTTAAATGCTCTTAAAAGGGATGGTCTTCAGCCTTTGAAGACAAGTGACTCAGCTGTTTGTTCCATCACTTTGGTGGTAGGAGAGAATGGATGCATCTTCAGGGATGGTGCGTCAAGCTGTACTTGGGCTCGAATCTAGTAGAAAGCCATTCCTGGAAAGTAGAGACAGTTACTCCAGTAAAGCAGGATAAATATTTTAATACTTTTGTGTAAGAGAGAGTGAGCAAGTGTCCCAATACTTTTGTCTATACAGTGTATGAACAGACATATTGTCTTGACTGAGACTGTATGCATTGAGGCGAGTCAGAGATTACTCATATTACTGTTGTCTGTTCATCTGCCAGGTCTGTTATTTATCCCTCTCTCTCACCCCCACACACCCATCTCTTAATCATCACTCAGCGTAGACTAATACTTCTTCAGTCCATTGTTTTGTCTGTGCACACACACACACACACACACACACACACACACACACACACACACACACACACACACAGACAGATGCTGGTTTAATGAGGCACTTTTTGTTTAGAGGTTTGTTTGCTTTAAATTGACAGACAAACTTCAGTTGACTGTGGCAAGTGGGTGATGATACCCAAAGACAGAGAGGCCTGTTCTTAGGTGGCCACCTATTTTGTAGACAAAAGTCTATGTTCTCCATCATGTAAGACTATTCCTAGATATTCACAGAGCAGGTAAAATGGCCCAAATCATTTTTTCTCACAAGATCATATTTTTCTAGGCTGTTTACCCTCTTTTAAATGTGACCTTAATGTGACATGTGCACAAAAGAGCTGTTGTCCATTTTCCTTTCTCAGTGGGCATTGGAATGTGGAGTTGGATAGATGTACTCATGAATTCCCATCTAGCTGTTCAGACTCGCTTGGCTGCATATTGGATATGTATCAGATTTCAATACCACATATTTTCAGTTCAGATGTAAGCCAATGTCCATGTCATTCAGTTTGTTGCTTTTCACACTGCCTCAAAGAAAACAGGTCAGCATCCCGTGATGATTAAGGTAAGATTTGGGCTGCATTTGCCTGCTGTGTAAACATAGCCTTTGACTGTATAGAGGGAACAGGTCTGGACTTGAGTGGGTAGGGGAAAGGTGGAGGTAAGGTTGATGACTTTTTGTCTGTGGATTTCCACATTTAGATTTCCACTACATTTGATGAGGTTCTGCACATGCACACTATCTTGGTTTCAGAAACAAAAACATTGAGTGCTAGTGCTGACCGTTACAACCTCAAATCAGCATCATGATGAATAGAATATTTTGTCTCTCTCTCTCACACACACAGAATGGGGGCGTATGAAGAAAAGAAGCAGACGTGTGGAACTGTCTGCCTAAAATACTTGCTGTTCACTTTTAACTTCCTGTTCTGGGTAAGAAAAATATAAACTGCAGCATTATATATATATATATATATATATATATATATATATATATATATATATATATATATATATATTTTAAGGATTGTAATAAGTAATTATATTATTTATAATACCATTTAGTGACAGTTCCACAGATGAAAAATTCTCATATAGGACCTTTTTTAAAAATGTTTAAATGTTCCTCTCTCCTCAGTTGGCAGGGGGTGCTGTGATGGCCGTAGGGATATGGACAGTTGTGGCAAAGAGTGACTACATCAGCCTGCTCTCCTCCAGAATCTACGCTGTATCTGCTTATATACTGATTCTGGCGGGTGTCATAGTCATGGTTACAGGGGTTCTAGGTTGCTGTGCAACCTTCAAAGAGAAGAGGCGCCTTCTGAGAGTGGTAAGAGATTTCTGTACTTGTACATTAATGGTGTAGTAGTACATGTACATGGTATGTTGCACACAGTCGCTAAAGATAATGAAGCACACTGAATTTACCATTTTAAAGTCTATTTTACTTAGACTTTTAGGACACCGTATGTCCAAACATTTGTAGACAGCCGTTCTAATGAATGCATTCAATGTATTAAGTTGCTCCAAGGAGTGACAGGCATGACCTATAGGGTATAAATGATGCTGAAATGATTAGGTGGAACTGTAAAGGGAGAAGGGTGGGCAAGTGGTGGATCTGTAGAACAATGAGAGGTTAGATGGAGGTGAGAAATAACATGAAGGAAATGTACTGCATAATGTTTTATTGTTCTGTAAATACTATTTCAGAATTGGACATTGCTGCATTAACAAGGTTTAGTTTTAAAATAAATGCAGATATTTGTAGACTAGATAAGCTTTAATATGTTCATATAGGTCATATTTTTTAAAATTAGGGATGGTTTTTGCATGTCTTCTTTTGTAGGCTTAACAGACAGCACGTGCTTGAGGATATAGGAACATCTTCCATTAGTATTAAGAAAGGTGGGATGTGGAAGAGGGCAAGTTGAGGCAGATCCAAATATGTGTGCTTTCATCCTAGTAGAGAGATTCACCAGCACTGCTCAGAATGGGTGAGGGCAAAGAGTCCTGTGGAAGGAACACATTTTAATCCCCCTCACTTCTCTTCAGTCAGCACTTCAGCATTTTTTAGTCTTTTTTGTGTAATTGTGAGGAAGAGGAAAGAGTCCTCAAAGATCTGCATGATCTAGAATACCACAAGAATACTGGATAAATGTTTGTGATCAGTATTTTATTGTTTTGTGAACATGTAGAACACCAAAGACCATAGGGTTCTTTATAATAGACATAGTATAGAGTAAATTGTTACTACTAGATACCAGTAATGGTAACATTAATGATGATAGTAGCAATGGTCAAATGTATACGCACATAAGAGCAGCAGACACACACATTAAAGTATTAATAAAAAGTTTCAGTTCCATTTAGTGAAGTGTTAACAAAAAAAACAAAACACAGACATCCTCTTTCATTCATTTCAGGAGTTGAAATAAGATGATAAAGCCAGAATGTTTGTGAAATACTTCATGAAAACAGTGGCACTGCAGGTAGTGCATGTGTCACACAACTCCAGCGGCCCCCACTCGGCTCACTGTTTTGGGAGGTGTCTAGTTTCCTCCTGCCTCCCAAAAATGCACATGGTAGGTGAATTGACTGTGCTAAATTGCCCTGTGTGTGTGGGGGCAATTTGTGACTGTGTGTTACAATAGACTGGTGCCCCAGGGGTATTCCTGCCTTGCGCCCAGTGAGTTCTGGATTAACCCTGTTCAGGAAGAAGCTGCTAAGATAGTGACTGATGACTACTTCATTACAAACATTTTTAAATTAATTATAAGAAATATTTTCAGTCAGTTCAACTCCTAATATGAAAATAGTGAGAGATTAAGAAGATAAATCTGATAGATCTGATTCTTTCTTACTACACTTGACAGTGAAAGGAATAGAGAGAGGAGGGGCAGGGGTTACAAACAAGGCTACAGTGCCATAGCAGTACTCCTAAACCTCCAAATCCAACTGCTTTCAGCTGAAGATTTCCAGGTGGAAGGCCTGCTTGTGAAATTTCCATACCTTAATAGTGCATACCAAGGGTGGAAGGATCTGACTTTTGCTGCCAGACCTTCCTATATGGACTTTGGTCATGTCATGCCTCCTGCACACCTTACACAGGTGCCACCCTTGTCTAAACCACTTGAAATATTTCCTGTAGTGCAAACACATCTGACATGGGAAATCTCTGACTGTATGCTAAATGTGTGAACGGTCAATTTGGAATAATGTCTGGACCAGATTCTCTGGATATTTTCTGGAGTTCATATGTGAAAACAGCATTAGTGAGTTAGTCCCAGTTTACCCTTTACTATGATGATGTGGTTTATTCCTAATACTTCCTAATATACTGTGCATAGTTTTAACAACTGTAAATATCACATTTTAACACAAGCAATCAGAGAGCTGAACATGATACCAAATTAGGGGGTTTGGGAAACTTGCTGTACGTCTGCTCAGCCTTATTCTCCCTTTTGCCTGATTACTTGATAAGTTTGACTTTCTTTGAGTCACTCATTAAACAAATCACTAACAGTAGTTACTTCCTTAAACTGAAACTACTGACACTGCTTTCCTGCAAAGGTTTCTGTTTTTCATTCTATTCATATCCAGAAATTTCATTGAGAATTTTCTGTTCACGTGCTGCATAATATGTATATTCCACCCAAGTGTTGTTACTGATATATGCAGGAACTGGGTGATAATATTGAAGCTGCATGGGATGGATTTTTGCAGGACTCCTATTAAGACACTACTAAATATCACCCATATCATTCTAAATTGTAATCATTTATTGTTCCTCCTAACCTATGTCTTCCTTCTGAATAGCATTACAATCCCACATTTCCTTTGACGATGAGTGTATAGTCATGTAAAACGATTAGATCACCTCATTAAATATGTAGTTCTTCATTAAGAAATACGGGCATGTATATTTGATCTTGTATACAGTATACAGATAAATGTGCTCTACTTGTATCACCCCTCAAAACCAATAATAATTTCACTTTATACTCAACAAGGTACCGAATATGTCTCTGAAATTTTCCTCACAAGGAAATAGCAGATCTAATAATTACATTTTACAAATTTACAAAATATTTTGTACTTAAGTTATATCACCACAATCTCTCAATATAGTTAAAATGATCAAATGTCCATATGTTATATAAAGACAAAGGTTTTCATGATGAGTCCTAATTTCTTTCACATGACTGTATATTCTCTAGATCAGGGGTTGGGAACTCCAGAGGGCCAGATTACTGCTCAGTTTTGTGCTTTTGCCAGCCAAACATGCCTGATTGAACTGTAAATTACTAGGTGCTCTATATCAAATAGTATGTCTATACTTCTTCAGTATAGACAGGTCTGACTAAAACAAATGCTGAAATGACTGAACAGGTTGATATAAATGAAATGTTAGTTCTACAGATTTCCATAATTGTTTGATTTTGGAAATCATTTTCATTGTTTGATCCATTTTGTTTTTGGATTTTGTGCCTTTACACGTGTCTTTCTCTTTCAGTATTTTGTCCTCCTGCTCTGCATTTTTCTGCTGGAGATCCTGGCTGGGATCTTGGCCTACATCTATTATCAGCAGGTAGAATCTGCTTAACCACAAGAACCAGTAAACCTTTGCTGTCTGCTTTTCAGCTATCTTCAACATTTTAAGTTCACATAAACTCCTCTGTCTTCAACAGATCTATTAATGCGTTCATTTATTCTGAATTATTAAACTGGGTTTGGTATACTAGTAGTGAACTCTTCATATATTTTTCAGTTAAATGATGAGCTGAAGGATAATCTTAAAGAAACAATGGTAAAGAAGTATCGTCAGCCTGACCAGGATCACGTTACCAAGGCTGTGGATAAACTACAGCAAGAGGTAAAAAGGTTTTGGTATTTATTCTGAGAATATTTGCTGTAGAATATATTGTAATTAAATAGTTTATATCAGTTGTAATTGTATTATGATTTGATCTCTCTCTTTTTCCTTGTTAGTTTAAGTGCTGTGGCAGTAAGAACTCCTCAGACTGGGCCGAGAGTGTTTGGATCCGCTCCAGAGAAGCCCATGGCAGGAAGGTTCCAGATAGCTGCTGTAAGACACAAATGGATCTCTGTGGTGAAAGAGACCACCCTTCAAACATTTACAAAGTAGAGGTAATATTTTTTTGTATCAATTTAATTTTCTCATAACAGTGCAAAGGGCTATATACGGGGTTAATGTGGTGCATTGCAGAATATGTCCAGCAGAGGTCAGCAGCAGCTTTTACATGCCCTGAGTCTAACCTGGAGCTCTAACAATAGAGTGCATTTCAGTGTAGGGCTGGGTCGAAAATTAACTGAAATCTACATTCACTACCTCTAACCATTGTAATCTTGTTGGTTATTTAGTTGTTTAAATGCCATTAATACTTTCTCCACACTGAATGCGTTCATATACTGTGTATATATACTACCTAATGTGTAGCCCCTTCTCCTCCCCCCTGCGCAAATCGAGCAGCGCAGTCCTAGGAAAAAGACATCTTGACTTTTGTGATGGTGGTACTGGCGTAGTTCTATTTCAGTGTGATAGTTTTGTGGTTTTCTATTTACTGCAGATAGTAAAGTGGTATTGAATACTTGTTTGACTTTTAATCAGTCATTTATAAGTAGTTTCTTCACCTTAATTTATTTACTTTCTCCTTATAGGGTGGCTGCATCACCAAGCTGGAGAAGTTCATTATGGAACACTTAAAGATCATTGGTGCCGTGGGGGTGGGCATTGCTTCTGTGCAGGTGAGACATGAAGATTTTTCAGTGAACAAAAAAGTGCTCCCTCCAGGCTTCTCTTCATGACATAAGTTTTTGAAAGAGTTTAATTGTCTTTTGATTCACCTTACCTTACTGATTTTACATTTATGGAGAGTTCATGGAAAAAAAACAACCTGATGAGCTCTACGTTTACATCACCTCAGTGGCTCACAGCAGTCTTGTAGTGTAGCATGGCATAGCATTGTTAACACTGTGGAATATTGAACATTGGCACACAAGAATATTGTAATTATTTTAGCACAGTAGTGTTGGTGTTCTTGGTGTGGTGGGAAGTTAGCTAGTTGAAGAGATTGTATTCTGTCAGCTATTGTTTATTTTTGCCTTAACACCCACATTTTGCCGGGTTTGGCATTCATACCATCGTGTGCAGGGTACTTTTCAGCTCTGCTTCTAATGAGTGGTTTTCTGTAGTTTGGGTTAGTGTAATAATTAAGAAATGTTAGAAGTGTTGTATTGATTGCTATTTACATATTATACCAGTGCCTACTGGTTTGATATCAGTAGAAAATCAGGATGGGACCCTGAGAGGGAAAATAATTGATATGGTCTGATCTTAACAAATCTTTCCTGAAGCACTGGTTTAATGATGAATAAATGCATTCACCCAGTTTGTCTAGTTCATGAAAAGAAGTATTGCCAATAGAATAGGACTCTCTGGAGCAAATAAACATGAAACCATTGCCTAGTACTGTGCATAATGCCAGGCTTTGGTTGGAGGGATGTAAAGCCCCCTAGCATTGAGCGTGTCTGGAATGATGGCGGTCCATCCAGTCCTTTTGGGGATGAGTTGAATGGTTAGGGATGTTGGGATGGGGATGATGTTCTCGTCAGTGAATGCAATCAAATCCTCACAGCCATGCTCCCAAATCTAGCAGAACACCTTCCCTGGGCAGTAGAAACAGTTATGTCAACAAAAGTATAATAAACAAAAAAAACAAGCAAACATTGATTTCAGAAGAAGCAATGAATGAGCAGTATTCCATGAATGAATGAATAAATGAATGAACATTTTCATACCGAGTTTGAGTGAAGTACTGTTCAAACAGTATAAATACCATGTCTAGTAATAATACCATGTCTACCACAATCATGGTAAAGACAGTTGTCCAGACGATGATCATCAACATGCTCAATAAACAGGGTAACATAAGGTCATTGCTGTTTTCAGAGTGTTGTATCAAAGCATATTAATGGAAAGTTGTCTGGAAGAGGAAAGTATGGTGGGAAAAGGTGCACAAGCAACACAACAGTGATGACCAAGAGCCACCACATACAGATGTCTCCAGGAAAGGGGCTACAACTGCAGCAACTGAAGCAGAAACATTATCAGAAGCACCTTATCTGGGCTAAGGAGAACTGGGCTGTTACTTAGTGCTCCAAAGTCATCTTTTCAAATGAAAGTTAAAAAAAGACTCTCATTGGAGTTTTAGAGTCTCAACTCAAGGTTTTTTTGTTTTTAGGAAAAAAAGTGTTGAGAAAATGTGGAGATGCACAGAATCTGTGGTGTCTGAAGTCCAGTGTAAAGTTTCCATAGTTTGTGATCGGTTAGAGTGCCATGTCATCTGCTGCTGTTGATCCACTGCATTCAATTATTCAAATGCCGTGTCTACCAGGATATATTAGGGCATTTTAAGCTTCCATATGCTGACAAGCTTTATGGAGATGCTGAGTTCCTTTTGCAGAATTCAGCACCTGCCCACCATTCTGGGCACCAATTGACTTTCTTTATTTCTGATTTTTATGATCTATAAGCCACACCCATCAGTAGTATTTTTATGGAATGCACATAACAGGCAGTGTTTTATCTCACAAACTAATATATATATTTCTTCTTTCAGATCATAGGCATGATTTTCACATGCTGTCTGTACAGGAGTTTGAAAGCAGAGCCATACTGAATAGTCAGCAGGGCTTTGGACCAAATGTTGCTTCATGTCAGTACAAGATGGATGCAACTGACAGACTGTGCTGACAACAGAGGCTGGTACTAATGAGGGCAATCATGCATTGTCTGTATTGTCTATACTTGCTGTATAAAGGTGGGAGCAAATGTGCCTATAATGACATGAATTGCTACAATGAACCTCTTAGTGTAGAGAATCAATGACTTGAATTCTATTAACATATAAATAACAGCCTTTGCCTGAGTGGTTCTTTCAGTGACCTTAATCTAGAAATGTACCTACTACTGTAGATCATGTAACTGTCTTTTTGTTTTTTGACATAAGGCATTTTAAACTCCAATCTCAATGTTTGGGGACCTGACTGATGCATATTTTATATGTTGTTGTACCATGTTTTATTGTATTTTATTTTTTATTACTATTTCTTTTTACTTGATGTTCAAAATCCTTATTTTTCAGAGTCCATGCCCAGACAGAATTAGATCTAAGCCATAGTTGAAGTGAAAGTGTAATGTAATCCAAAGTTAGTTTAGTCAGTTCAGTAGTTGAAATTGACAATTAACGAATCACCTTTCTTATATTTAAGGTAGAGGAGTAAGCTTATGGAATAGGAAGATAATTTACCTTAAACGTGCACTGCTGTGTTGTACTTGCCTGCCATCTCTATACATCTATAATATTGACAATAAACACAGCCATATGTGTTTTGTACTGAAGTGTTGTACTGTTTGTACTGTACGTCAGATAGCTTAAATTCTACCAGCCTGAGTAGAGAACTTGTGGGAAACATTATTTATTTGCATGCACCACCTTTCTGATCAAATCAAATCAACATTTATTTGTATAGCGCTCTTCACAACTGAAGTTGTCACAGAGGAGCTTCACAGAAATCATGAAATAAAAAGGTTAACAACACAGGAACACAGGTTAAGAGACAGATCACCTAGTGAGCAAGCCAAAGGGCAAAAGTGGCAAGGAAAAACTCCCTCAGAGATGGAGGAAGAAACCATGGGAGGAACCAGGCTCACAAGGTGGAGGACCCATCCTCCTCTGGTCAAACTACTTATACACAGTTAGGGGACACTGGACCCGTACACCTCTGTTCTAATACTCTGGTATACTGCAGCAATTTTAGTTTGCTGGTAGACATAGTAGTAACATAGTAGTAGTAGATTTCTACACAGTTGGTGATGGTGGGTGAGGAGCAAGTCCATTGAAGGGTGGGAAACTAGTCCAGGTCCAGTAGCCGGAAGGTAGAAAGCCAATGTAAAGATGTATCGGTGGAGCTTGGGGTCCTTCTCAGATGGGGCAGAAGAGCTTGAGGTTAGGACCTAATCAGTTCAGGCCAGAGGGTCATCATTAGTGATCAGTGTTATTCCAGGAAGCAATGCCCCCATTTCTTCAGTATTGTTAAGCATAGACTGAATGATGACTGCTTTTTTAAATAGTGTTAATGTTTTTGTGTTTTTGGCCAAGTGCACAAATGTGTACAATTTTTAAAACAGTTTAACTTTTAGCTAGGAGGATTTCCATGCTGTAAATGTAAAGGTGTGTCTCACAGCTTTTAGAAATGTGAGTATTGCTAGGAATGTTGCAAGTGCTTTGTAAATACCCACATACCAAAGCACTTAAAATACCTAATCAGCCATCTTTTTGTTTCTACTCTCATTGGTCATTTACAAGCTCAACTTACCATACAAGTGCACTTAGTAGTTCTTTAATTACAGAATGTTGGCTGTCTGTTTCTGTTAGCCTCCTTTCACCCTGTTCTTTAATTGTCAAGACCTCCCAGACCCAACACAGAGGAGGTATTATTTCTTAGGTGGGTCATCCTCAGAACAGCAGTGCTGCTGGAATTTTAAACACTGTGTGCACTCACTCTACTATACACTCCTACCTAGTTCCCACCATCACTTCTGAGGAGGAGAACATGTTGGTCAAAAAATATGCAGGACCTAACATTTGTTACAGTTGCTTTGGGATGCACAGAAGCAAGGTTGACCCAATCATCTGATGGTGAAGCAAGTATTAGTTTTATTTAAATAAATTTGCATATAATGAAAAACATGTTTTTGTTCATAATGTAATTAAAAAAGGTCAACCATTTTTTATATTAAGTACATTTAAAGTGACATTTAAAGTAATTTGTTGATACTGTTTCATTCGTAATATATTCAGGTAAAACAATGTTTTAGTAATTGGAGGTTTTGGATTTTTGAGCTATAAAAATATGACCAACTGCTTAACTTTTGAATGCAATCATGAACTTTTTCATGATATTCAAAATTTTGGAGCTGCACTTGGTGTTTTCACAGAGTTCCACTGATGAGTTTATAAACATTATTATTAGATGACGATTTTACAACCATTCATTATTATTATTATTATTATTATTATTATTATTATTAATAATAATAATAATAATAATAATAATAATAATAATAATAATAATAAATTAAACTGGCAGTTCTGGTTGGATGGAGGGCCTAATGTGATCAAATTTCCTAACCCTGGTGAGAACTCTAGCAAGTACATTTCAGACTAATTTGTAGCTCCTGCTATGATTTTCCTGAACTACCAACTAGAAGGGCATTGTAATAATCCAGCCTTGAGATTATGAAGGCATGGACCAGTATCTCAACATCTTCATGGGAAAGTGCTTTACATAATTTGGCAAAATAACTTAAATGAAAGAAGCCAGTTTTTTACTACATCACTGATGTCGGTATTAAAAGAAAGAATTTTGTTCAACACAACCTCTAGATTTTCTACAGTGGAACTATAAGGTATAACTGAAAAGCCATCTCGATTTATAGCAATGTTGTCTATATTGGGCCCTAGTATTAAGACCTCAGTTTAATCAGAATTTAATAAGGGAAATTTTGTGTCATGGATATACCTTCTAACAGCTTGATCAGAATGACCTAGATAATGGAAAGATGCCCAATGACCATCCTGCTTTTCTCACATTACAGCTGCCAAAAGCTCCCCTCAGCAGGTTATGACTAAAGTAATTAATGTTTTTCATGTTTTAGTATGTAAATATAACTTTGTGTCACAGACATGTGGTTTCATTGTCTCTAAACAGATATTGCACCACAATGTCCAGAAAAAGAGATTGTCTTCTGTAATTTCATACAGAACAAGTAAACTGATAATTATTATTGGTTTACCTGGCTTTATTAATAGGTGAATAGGTCAGTTTTAGAATTAATATTTTATATCTGTGGCTTCAGGTTCTGATAGATTTTTTTGTTTATGGACTTTGGTTAAAAAATGCAATATTTTGTCAATAATTAAATATGTTGTGAATGTCCAAATAATTTTAAGTACTTTATTTTTTAAACCCAAACTTGAAACTGGAAATGTTTCAGTTTAATATTTGAAGACCATCCTAATTAATTAAAATGTTCAGAGTCAGAGTCGCACTTAAGATAGACTTCACACACAAATAGTCTCCTGACATGACTTGATTGTCCTTAATGACTCATGACTTGACTCTGACTCAATAACTCACAAACAATGAGTCATATCATTATCCAGACACTGTGTGAAAGTTACAGAAAGTGACTATGTTTTAGTGATTTGGGACACACACTTTTCTTATGACACGTCACATCTGATGCTATATTTAAATAAAGCAACACAGCATGGCTGCACAGGGAGCACCAACCTCAATCTCAGGAATGAGAACCACTGGTCTAATATCCCCTATAGAGAAGTACTGCCAATAGAAAAAGCATCTCTGGAGCAGATAAACATAGACTTATTAGAATTATTATCATTGCAGCAATGCTTCAAAATGTAGTCGACAGCCTTCCCTGGACAGCAAATAAATAAATAAATAAATAAATAAATGACATCCGTTTCCAATAAAGTCCTACCCCTTAACAAAAAGAGCTAATCTGCTTGCTGCTTATTTACCTGTGTCTTTGTAAAGACATCCAACAAGACAACCAACTAGTTGTCATAGCTTTATTCCAAAATGGATTCAATTAAAAAAAATAATAATAATAATAAAATAAAAAAGAGATTCTACACACAAAAGCCCATGATTGCACATTTATTAAAAATAAAACACAAAACATGTACATATATTAACATATAACATGTACAAGTATTAACAGCTTTTACTCAATAATGTGTTGAAGCATGAATGTGTTGATGAAACCTTCATATCTTTTTGGTTATGATGATACAAGCCTGGCACACTTGTTTTTGGGATATTATGTTTGAAATTTTGGCTGTGTGCTTAGAGTTGTTATCCTGTTGGAAAGTCTGAAGCAAGTTATCATCACGGATGTCTCTGCAGTCATCTTTCCCTCAACCCTGACTCATCTCCCAGTTCCTGCTGCAGTAACACAGCATGAAGCTGCCACCACCATGCTCCACTGTAGCTGGAGGTAGCGTGGTGTTGGCTAGGTGTGTGAAGGAGTGGTATCAGTCTTTCCTCCCTGCAGCTATTAGACTGTACAACCAGCACTGCGCTCAGCAAACCATGGACACACACACACACAAACTCCACACACTGTTAAGAGTTTTCAATACAACATAATGTGCAATTATTCTACCATATCCCCCATGTACAATTATCAGCAACTAAATTGTATACGTTTTTTGATTTGTTTATTTTTCCTATAATGTTGTAGATACTATACTGAATACTGCACTTTATCTATTTCTTGAACTTAGTGTCTTGCTATCCATTTTGCTTTTCGGACTGAATCATGTCTGGAGGAAACGAGGCACTGCTCATCACTTAGGGAGGCCACTGATCACGAGTGATCAGTCATCAGAGAAGTTCTGGAGGTGGCAGGTTGGTGAGTCGTACATGAAGTCAGCAATATACAGGATGAAGAGAAATGGTGCTAGGACCCTTCCTTGAGGGGGCCCTGTGCTGCTGACCACCTTGTCTGAGAGACAGTCCTGAGCTCTGACTGTGGTCCTTTGGTAAGGTAGTCCAGTATCTAGTTCAACTAGGTGACTGTCCATACCAACATGTTCCAGCTTGTCCTTCAGCAGCCCAGCCTGTACGGTGTTAAAGGCACTGGAGAAGTCAAAAAAGGTCATTGTTCCCAGGCTTCTCCAAGTGAGAAAGAGCTCTGTGTAGACGATAGATGACAGCATCATCCACTCCAATGCCAGGCTGGTAAGCAAACTGAAGAGAGTCCATGAATGTGCTCACCCGATGGGTAAGGATGAACTTCTGTAGTGAGAACTCAGTGGCACCAGCCTGTAGCTTTTCAGGTCCTTTGGGTGCCACGTTTTCTGTATAGGTATCACACAAGATGTCTTCCACAGTTGTGGTACTCTTCCCAGCTTCAGGCTCATGTTGAACATGTGCGCAGTGAGCTGAGAGTTGAGAAGGTGGGAAGGCAGCATGCAGGTAGTGTCCCAGAGTGAGGGTTCAGCAGGGATGTCCATGTGGGGTGACACACAGATTGACAAACAGATTGAGGTTTGTACGCAGGCAGAAGATGAATTAGATTGTGATCAAATCTTCCAAGTGGAGGGAGCGGTGATGAGATGTATGTCTCCTTTATGTTGGCATAAAACAGGTCCAGTGTTTTATTGTCTCTGTTGTGGCAGGTTACATACTGGGTAAATGTGGACAGAGGATGGAGAAACATGATTAAAGTCGGCAGAGAGAAGGATGAGGGCTTGTGGGTGCTGGGTATGTAGTCTACACACAGCTGAGTGTATGACATCACAATCCTTGTCTGCATTGGCAGATATGTAGCTATCGCAATAACATGCGATACTTCCCTCAGGAGGTAGTGTGGTCTCATTGGATCTCGGTCTCATCTCAACAGATAACAGTTCAATGCTCTTACATCAGATCTGTTCTACAACAGTGATCTGTCCAAAAATACACCATCTATTATTCACAAATACAAGCAGTCTGTCTCCTTTTCTCTTACCGCTCTCTGCAGTCTTATCCTCATGAATGAGGCGAATGAAGTGAATGAGGTATTCCTTCTGATGCCATGTTTGTGCCGTGAGCTCATCCATCTTGTTGAGAAGCAATCTCAAACGTTTGCCATAATGTAATTCACAAAGTGCTAACAGCTGATCCATGGAGTAAACAGTAGGAGCATGGCTCTGCATGGGATCTCCAGACACAGTTGTAAATAGATGTGTGAAGTTTTGTTTTTAACATGGTTTTAAATGACAACCAACAAGATGTTTAGTGTTCAGCTAAACAATGGAGCTGCAAAAAGTTCTGTTAAAATCAAAACCTGTCAAGGCTAGTTAATCTGTGTGCTGTGTGCAGAAGCTCTCCTAAAGATTCATCTATGAATGTCTTCCTCTTTTGCTCTTCCAAAAAGCAGCATGTTCTTACCCTGTGAAGCCCTATCTGAGAGCACTGCTTCTTCCCTATGTTGTCCATATGTAATGATATGTAGATTATGAAATACCAACCCAAACTATTCAAACAGGGCTGAACTTCCTCTGCGCCTCGAAACCTTTTTCAGGGTAGATTCAGTATATCAGGAAACAGTAAGAGCTTCAAGAGCTTCCAGCTTCAATATGCAGACCTATGGAGTTTACATATATTGTACAGCTAAAGTAGAAAAATGATAAAAATCCAACCTGGAGATAATCTTCCACTGAGTAATCTATTACTGTACTGCTTTCAGTACAAGCTTTTTAGGTAGGCAGCACTAACCCTCCCTAATTGTCTGGTCAACATAAAGCACGTAAACACAACATAAAGTGTTTATAGTTAACATTAACCTGGGCTACTTTTATTAATAATACACTGAGATTGTTTTGTATATACTGATAACCAAAACATGATACATTTTGAAGATACATTCTATCAGGAACAGACAGAACTGGAATTGGGGTTAGTGTTAGGCTTTAAGGGTGGTATAAAGATTAGGGTTTGACAGAACTAGAATTAGGGTTAGCATTAGACTTTACAGTTGGGATTTAGATTATGATTGACAGAACTTCAGTTAGGTTTAGCATTAGGCTTTGAAATTGGGATTAAGGTTAAGGTTAGACAAAACTGGAATTAAGGTTAGTGTTAGGCTTTTAAGTTAGGATTAAGATAATGATTGGACAGAACTTGAATAAGAGTTAGAATTAGGCTTTAAAGTTGGATAAAGATTAGGGTTTGACAGAACTGGAATTATAGTTAGTGTTAGGCTTTAAGGGTGATTTTAAAATTGGGATTACGATTAAGGTTAAACAGAAACGGAATTATGGTTAATGTTAGGCTTTAAGGTTGGGGTAAAGATTAAGGTTGAGTAGATAGAATTATAATAAAGATTTAGGTTGGTCTTAGAAATGAAATTAGGTTTATGGTTAGGCTTTAAGGCTGGGGTTAAGATTAGGGTTAGACACAGGTGGAATTTGGGTTAGTGTGGTTTAAGGGGGGAAGGTTGGGATTAGGTGTCGATTTCATTACTTGCTACAATCAAAGATAAGTGATGGTCCTCATTATATATATCATTATATAAATCTGTGTGTGTGTGTGTGTGTGTGTGTGTGTGTGTGTGTGTGTGTGTGTGTGTGTGTGTGTGTAGGTGTAGCAGTCTCGCGCTCTGCCCGCTCTCTCTCGCAGTGCTCTGTAAGCCACCTCTCGAGCCTCCACTAGGATTTATGGGTGACAGCAGAGCGGGTTAAGCCTGCGCGGGGCGCGAGCGGATTGTTCAGCAGCTCAACGCCGCTCGTCCTCTAACCGGGCGCGCGCTCTGTCCGCGCGAGACGTATGGCCGTGCACAGGTCTCCGTCCACCTCGGGTGAGTGCCTCTGTGTTAGTTGCTGTCACGTGCGTCGGTCCGTCCGTCTAACCGCGCTGAACCGTCTGACCGAGCGCGAGGAGGACAACTGTTGCGCGTGCACGGAATCTTTAATGAGGGTTTGTTTACAGCGCTGCCGCTGCCGCCGCTGTGGTGTGTGTACCGGTGTTATCGGCGCTGTGCGCGCTGGTGCGCGCTGTGTGCGGGGCTCGCTGGGTGTAATTAGCGGGCATTATCCGGGCTATTTCAGGACCTGCAGCTGCAGCGTTTATGGAGAAGCTGAAAGGCTCGCGCTTCAGCCCCTTTACTCTCTGCAAAACAGCCACCTCTCT
This sequence comes from Acestrorhynchus altus, assembly GCA_034509495.1. Classification (NCBI taxonomy): domain Eukaryota; kingdom Metazoa; phylum Chordata; class Actinopteri; order Characiformes; family Acestrorhynchidae; genus Acestrorhynchus; species Acestrorhynchus altus. Next base: position 22,226,438 of record CM067508.1, read on the forward strand.
GCCTTTTATCCGCACCCTCAGGGGTGCACGAGCGATTCGTGTGTGTGTGTGTGTGTCTGTGTGTGTGTGTGTGTGCGCGCGTGCACGCTGTGTGTTCGTGATGAGCGCTGTCAGGTGAAGTAAAGGCGCTTATCCGCGTCTGTTTACCAGAGCGCGCGACATATTTAAGGAGTGCGTGCAAGACAGGTGTGTGTTTGTGTGTGTGTGAGTGTGTGTGTGTGTGTGAGTGTGTGTGTGATGGAAGATATGTAAATGATGATGATATGTAAATGAGAACAGAGCACGTGATCTGCTTTGACGAGGGATCTGTCCGTGGTGCTGAACTGAAACTGCAGTTAGTCCTCCAGTGTCCTTGATTCTCTTTGATTCATTCTCTCTCTCTCTTTCACTCTCTCTCTCTCTCTCTCTCTCTCTCTCTCTCTCTCTCTCTCTCTCTCGCTCTCTCCTTCCTGTCTCCCTGTCTCTGTGTACCTTTCTCCCCCACCTCTCTGTCAAATCCTTTCTTCTCTTTCTCTCTTTCTCCTGTCTCCCCTTCTCTGTGTACCTTTCTCTCCCCCTCTTTCTCTTTCTGTCATGTCCTCTCTCTTTCCTTCTGTTACATCTCTCTCGCTCTCCATCACATCTTCTGTCTCTCTCTCTCTCTCTCTCTCTATCTCTGTCTCTCGCTCTCTCGCTCTCTGATATAATTATGCTCTCTGTCATGTCCTCTCTCTCCCTCTGTCATATCCCCATTTTCCCTCTCTCACTTTGCTGCTTTTCTCTCTTTCACTGTCACATCTCCTTCTGTCTGTCTCCCGTTCTCTCTTTGTTTATCTAATTCTCTCTGTTTCTTTGTCTGATCATCTGTCTTACTCTCTCTTTGGCACATTGTCTCTCACCCTCTGTTTTTCTCCCTGTGTCTTTTACTTTCTCTCTGTGTCAAATCCTCATTACCCTCTCTCTCTCTCTCTCTCTCTCTCTCTCTCTCTCTCTCTCTCTCTCTGTCTGTCTGTCTGTCTGTCATATGTATGTGTTTTTCTCTTTAACAGAGACATGGAACGGAGCCCCTGAGCGATTGCGCGTAGCCACAGCAATGAGTGAATCTTCATCCATTCACAGTGAGAAACTCCGCAGTCTGGCACGTGACTTATCTGAAATTGGCCAGGACTCAGCCAACAGCAGGCATGATGCAGGGGATCTTGCGGAGGAAGCTGTGCGTGTTTTTGTTTACTCTTTGCACCAAGGTCACAAACACCAGCGTCATTACAGAGATTGTTCAGGCCTTTTTTCTTCACATCAAACACAAGAGTGACACCTGAACAAAGCTTATTATCAAAGGTTAAAAATTAGATCCAAAATCTGTACGGCAGCATTTTGTGCCACTCTTCTTTACAGTGTGGGGCAGAGTGGGGGTTGGTAGAGTGTTCTAAATGTATTTTAATGTACAGTGGTTTTAGACCGCTTTCATTCATAATTACAGACTTTTAATTGCAACTTTCTTTCACACAACCTTGCATCACTTTTCTGTTAAATTGTTTAAATTGTGAAAGTATGTATTTTAGAGAAAGAAGCAGATTAGGAAGTTTTTTTTAAGTGATTGAGATACAAACTGATGAGATGGTCCATAATGTTTTTAAATACAACCAGTGAAGCCTCACATACCTTCAGTGTGCTTATATGTGATGGTAGTAATAGTCAAATGGACAAATAGTTGTAAGTGCTATACAAAACCATCATGAAACCATATATTTTGCATTAGTTCATACAATTTTATTCGATTAAAGAGGTTTTAGAGACATTACATGCATTAGACATTTTCCAGTTCCAATCATCGTTACTGTAAACATTTCTGACTTGGAAAGCTCTTTAGAATTGTAATTTTTACAAGTAAACACTCTAAGTACATTTGACCTGTCAAATACTCTTTTAAATACTTTCATGATACATTTGAAGATATAAACTGTGTGTGTCTGTGTGTTTATGTTCACATAGGATGAGCCAGCCCCTTGTCCCAGAGTAGGCCTGTGTTTTGCAGATGGCCGCAGGAGGGTGGACTACGTGCTCGTCTATCACTGCAAGAGACGGCATTCACAGTCCCGCCACTCCATCATCTCCAATGGCAACCTGCCTTCACTAAGCCCCTCCGTTTCACGCAGGAGCACCCAGCCAGAGCTAGCCGAGGTGGAGCTGGAAGCAGGGCTGGCATCGGGACCTGGAGAAGGGGAAAAGGCCTTGATCAGGGAGGAGTTTGAAAGAGGTCTGCAGGACGAGGGCCTGGAGATTGAACGTGACAAAGAGGTGTGTTGGAATGTGCTTGTGTGTGCTTGAGTTAACCAGCAACAGTGATCAATGCATTAATCAGTGCCAACCAAAAGTGTTCTAAAGAATGCCAGCCGGTGAACCATCAACAGAGTCATGACCTTCCAAAGCTCATTGATGCTCATAGTTGTACCAGATACCTACAGAGGTCTTGTGGAGTTCATGGCATCTCTCTTATTGCCTTTCCACTTGTCAACAAATGTGCATGTATAGCTGAACATGAGGGGGAGACCAAAGTGCAATTTGTATTTACTGAAGTTAATTTTCATATGTTGACATCTGAAATCTAGTGCTATCTGCATGAGGATGAGTTGTTTTATGTTTTTTATGCCTTATATATAAGTTTTTTATGCCTTATATAATTCACTAAATGGGGCTTATGAAAAATGATCTATGTCATGAGCTATATGAGTCTCCATCTTGAAGCATTTTTGTGTGGATCCAAAACTGAAACCAAAACCCTCTGTTAATTAACCTCCCCAACCCTAGGGGCAACCCAGGAGCAAAAAATACCAATTCTCATATAATCCTGCAACAATCCTACATTTGAACCTCTTTGACAAGAAGCTCATCTGGATCAAGCTTTATCAGGATCTCATACAAGCCCCTGTTTCACAGTAATCTGCTGTATTCAAAGAATATGCTGTAGATTAGCAACTTATTATATTTTGAAACTGTTGGAACTTTACATCATGGCTAAATTTCAAAATGAACGAATGAACAGAAATGATCTTAAATGATCTAGAATGAAACCTTGTTATGTTATGACTGCATTCATGAGCATTTGTTCAATAGCTAGCTAAAAACTTTGTCACTTGTTACTTTAAATAAAATATGCTTTGTTGAACACATTAAAACTTTGAAGTTGAATGTGCTTAAGATACTAAACATTGTATGAGCAATCCATTAGATTAGATAGATTAGAACAAATCTCACCTGAAGATGAATAACCTGCATTTTAAATAACTTAAATAATACAGGAAGATGACAGAATCCTGCAGCTAACAACTGGGGTTATACATAGGGCCCATCCAATTTCCAATCTAAAATTTATCTAAAGTTACTGAGTGACTGATTATGATCTAATCAGCAACATTTTCATTACCACCTGTCTTTACGCTGTGAATATCCCCACTGCGGGACTAATAAACGATTATCTTATCTTATTCAATACTACAAGTGATCCCCCACACCGAACCCCTAAAGTTGCTGTGGCCATTCAAGATCCTATCAGCAACATTCCTGTCCTTGAATAATACTATAAACAAGCCCCTAAACCAAACCACATAAAGTTGCTGTGGTTGTTTATGATCCAATCAGCAACACTTCAATTAACCATTGCAACAGGAAGATGAGACTGTCCTACATCTAACAAGTATGGTTGCTGTGGCAATATGATCTGATTAGTAACCTTTCGTTAAACATTTACTGTTTGTGAAATGACCCAGGAGGTTGAGGAGATGCTACATCTACCAATTACACATTTGACCCCACCAATTCACTTTACATATACTCCAATTACTACCTAGCAAGCTTTTAAAAGTGGTCTTCAGGTAGGCACCTTCCTTCATTAGTGTTTTGCCTAATTAAGTCCATGACACCTCCAGAAGTCAGTGAAGTCTAGTATCCCAAACTCCACTCCTCTGAAAACACACTTTATGAGATTTTACAGGATTTTACTCACAACCTCAGTAGCTTCAGTATATAGATAAAGCAGCCTATAACTCTCCCCATCCCACGAATTCATTTGCACACTGCATTACCCCACCCAGCCTCAGCCTTTCTTATCCACAACCACTGAGTAGGTCTTTCAGCTACTTCTGACAAATCCTTCATAACTGCCCTCAATAAACAACACCTGAACCCAAATTCACTCAGCAATGCTGTGAATAGACCTCCCTATAAACCCCTAACCCCTGTCGCTACTGGTCTAACATACACCTGCCACCCACGCTCTCTCACCTCAGCCACCAGATCTGCATATCTCAGCCTTTTCCTTTCATAAACTGCCTCAACCTCATCTTCAAATGGAATAATCAGCTGCATAAAATAAACTGTTTGCTCTCTGAGTATCAGGCAGTGTAGTTACCGCAATACAATGTGGAACCTGTAGTTTAGTACCTATAGCTTACAACAACTTCTAATCTTATGTGTTCCTCCATTCAGCATGTTCCTCTTCCCAAAATATAATTTCATAACTCTACTGCTTTTGGAGCCATACATTATTGCCATATCTGCATATTGTGTGAGGGCTGTGTGTGTGTGCAGGGGTTGGAGTTTGATGACACTGGTGTGGAGCTGGTAGATCATTCTCCTGTTGTGGTGTGCTGTGTTGGATTAATATTGAGTGCTGTTGTCTCCAGCCAAAAGGCAGATTACTGCTGAGCCTCATGGCCAGAGGTGTGTGTGTATATGTGTGTATGAGTGAATATGTGTTTATACAATGTTGTTCAATGATCCAACAACCAATCACGTCAATCCACAACATCAAAGTGTTTTGGTTTATACGCGACTTGTTTATACGTGTGTGTGTGTGTGTGTGTGTGTACCTTCCTGTTGTGTTAATCAAGGCAGCTGGATGACCTCTGTTCAGGACAGAGTTATCACAGCCTCTCATAACTGTGTTACATAGCTAATTTTATTTGAGCAATTTTATCTCATTCCTCCATATTTATACTGTGGACTCACAAAGCCACAAAAAAACATTGAAATGGAGGCAGAAGGACGCACACAAAACAAGGAGTGGAGTTACTCACAGGGGCTTTATTTAAACATCACACAAATATTTAATATTAAATTTACATTTATAAAAAATCTACTTCATACTGGGTGGCTAGAGGCTTCTCTTTAAAATTAAGGGCTATTTAGTATTTACCCTTTTCAAGCACATCTCCTGCAGCCTCCTTCCTCAGATTCTCCATATGTGAGTCTGGAGAGCTTCTTTTATTACAACACCTGGGGCAACACCTTATTGTCCTGATTGGCCACAGGTGCTCAACGAGGCTGAGGCCATGTGTGCAGGCAACATGGTCAGCACCCACATCAACGGTTTGTTGTCACACATCACACATCCATAAGAAGATGCAGATACTATACCATGGCCAGTCGCAACACCAGACAAATCCCCGATTGAATATCAACACTCCACCCCTATGAGTGAGAATATTCAAGCTGCATGGGATCAATTATTGTAGAAGACTATTAGGAACCTCTACAACTCCATACTGGGATGTCTGTCATGTTGCATTATACTAAATGCCATACTGAGACTATTTCTGTCTGTGTAGCTCAGTAAATATTGCTCATATCAGTCTAAATGTTTAATCATTTATTGTTCCTGGTCATTCTTTTTCCATTTGAATAACTCAATCCAACACTTCCTTCTGGGTGCAACTAATTCTGCAACAATATTTTTTTGACGATGAGCGTATATACAATATCTGTGTTTTTTATTTTTATTATTATTTGACATGCAATGAAAATGTTAAATTAGAGAATATTTGGGGCCAACTTTCATTAAAGAATATTTTCATAATCTTTTACACTATTAAACAGTGGGTTATATCACTCTATATACAAACATGACAACTGAAAGAACTCTTTGGATATTTAATTGGTTGTTTGCCTTGTTAAAGAGTTACATTTTAGATTGGTGTTTGATTGCAGATAGTCCCATATTGAACTTGAGTAATTTATTTCACTCTGTTACAATACTATACTATAGTAAATTCTAGTAGTATTATAGTAAATACTACTATGATAAAGAATTTCATATACTGAAAACTAATATCATTTCTGTGGGATCAAAAACATGTGTGTGTATGGTGGGGAGGTACTCTGTGATGACCTTACACTCGGTCCAGGAGGTATTCCTGCCTTTTGCTTAATCCTATTCAGAATGACTCGGATAAGATAATGATTGACGGACTGACTGACTGACCGACTGACTGAGTTTTCAATGGAAATTAATGTTAAATGTATTAATTCAAGTAGTTTTGTGCCATTTCAATTGGTCCGTTCATCATGAAGTTCTGTCACTGTAAAGAACAACTGCCAGATTCACATTATGAGTAAGCTATATGTATGAAAGTGACAATACACACACAACCACACACACACACACACTCACACAGACATTCTTTGCAGAACCTCTCAAGCGCCATCAATTGGATTGGGAGCGTCGGTGCACAGACATTTTTAGATATCTCCAGAGATGTTCATTCGGGTTCGGGAAGTCTAGGCTTCTCCACTGCTTAGTCCACTTCTTTGTTATCTTGGCTGTGTGCTTAGGGCCGCTGTCCTGTTGGAAGATAAACCTTTGTCCCGGTCTGAGATCCAGAGCATCTGGAGCAGATTATCATCAAGGATGTCTCTGTACATTCCTGCAGTCATCTTTCCCTCAAGCCTGACTAGTCTCCCAGTTCCTGCTGCAGAAAAACATCCCCACAGCATGATGCTGCGTCCACCATGCTTCACTGCAGGGATGGTATTGGCTAGGTGCAGAGCTTTTCCTGGTTTCCTCAGGACACGATGCTTGGCATTCAGTCCAAAAAGACAAAAATCTTTTTTTTTTCTCAAGATTCCTTTTGGTGCCTTTTGGCAAACACCAGACAGGCTGTCATGTGCCTTTTACTGAGGACTATCTTCTGTCTGGCCACTCTATCATACAGGCCTGATTGGTGGAGTGCTGCAGAAATGGTTGTCCTTCTGAAAGGTTCTCCTCTCTCCACAGAGCAATGTTGGAGCTCTGTCAGAGTGACCACTGGGTTCTTGGTCACCTCCCTGACTAAGACCCTCCTAACACAGTCACTCAGTATGGCTGTGCAGCCAGATCTAGAAAGAGTCCTGGTGTTCCAAACTTCTTCCATTTCCCAATGATGATGACCACTTTGCTCAATGGGACCATCAATACAGCAGAAAGTTTTCTATACCCATCTCCAGATCTGTGTCTCTATACAATCTGATCTACAGACAATTCCTTTGACTTCATTTTGGTTTGGTTTGGTTTGGTTTGGTTTATGCTCTGAAATGCACTGTTTATGGGACCTTAAATAAACAGGTGTCTTTCCAAATCATGTCCAATCAACTGAATTTACCACAGGTGTCCAATCAAGCTGTTGAAACATCTGAAGGATGATCAGTGGAAACAAGATGCACCTGAGCACCTGATGCACCCTGGAAACAAGATGCACCTTTGAGTTTCATGGCAAAGCCTGTGAATACTTATATACATGTTACATTTTTTTAATGTTTATTTTTAATACATTTGCAAAATAATTCAAACAACCATTTCTCGCTTTGTCATTATGGGATATTGTGTGTAGAATTTTGATGGAAAAAATTAATCAAGGCTGTAAAATTACAAAATGTCCATTAAGTGAAGCTCTGTGAATACATTCCAGATGCACTATAAATATATATATATATATATATATATATATATATATATATATAATATTCTATACCTCTCTCCTTCTTTGGTGGTGTAAAGTGTAAAATGTCAGATTTTGCTGTATATCACTCATGCTCTGCTCTAATCAAAGATTTTGTTGTGTTTTTGTCACAGACAGCTGATGACTATTGACTGATGCTTTCTTTCTTTTGCTCAAGTGATTTATTGCAATCTCTCTCTTTTTCTCTTTCTTTCTGTCTCCCTCAGTTGAAGACAGTGCGTTTCACCCGTTTGCATGTTCCCTGGTCTGTGCTTAGCCGTGAGGCAGAGCTTTTGAAGATCAAAGTTCCCACCAAGAGAGTGAGTTTCCCTCGTTCCACCCACGATTCACTGCAGAATCCCTCAGTCACACTCAGGAGGGGGATACATTAATAGAGGATTCAGCATTAAATCAGGAATCAGGGCTACTGGATTAAGCCTCAGTCATACTGAGTTTTAGTCTGACTTTGATGTTATTTAATGAGTGCATATCAGCATCTATATTTTTGATGGTAACATTTCACATCTGGATATGAAGACCATGCTAATTATTTACATAAAATGTATGTTTTTACATAAATAGTAATTTTCTTTCATAATTTTTATACTGTAGTGTACATTAAGGCAAATATAGTTCACATATTGAAGATGATTTGATGGTAGAAGTAAATGTAATGAAAGTGAGCTGGGACAGGACAAAAGGGGTTTTAGTTTTTTGTGTATTCTGTTTGATTGTTTTTAATATTATTAGTCTGAAATATGCCAATACTGTATTTAGAAAGATGCCTCTCTTGTGTGTAGAGGTTTTACCCTGGTTTATATATAATCACTGTGACACAAAGACCTTGACTCTTCATTTTTGCATTTATGTTAAAATGTCATGATTAATGGGCCACTAAAATGTTTAAAGAAAATATAATATTTTAACATTGCTTTCTGATAAAATGTAGGTACAGGAGATACAAGGTTGTAGCTTGTGACAGAAATTATATATTTATAAATAAATAAATAAATCACTTTGACACAAATAACACCAGAGCAAGAATTAAAATTATAGACATGTCTAGACAAGTCAAGTATCTTAAAAAAAAACATCAAATACACTATATGTCCATATGTCTGTGGAAATTAAACTCAACCCCAGCAAGAGTGAGCTGCTGTATATTCCTGGAACCACTGGTCCTCACCCTGATTTTGCCAGTCATTCACTGCTCACTCCTTGGTGTAGTTGTGGATGACCAGTTATCATTCTCAGCTCATGTTGCAAACCTGACTCGGTCATGCAGATTTCTCCATTACAGCATCAGGAGAATTTGACTAGAGAGGCCTTCCTATGTGGACCATCAGGCCCTTGCAAATCATCCAAAATGCAATGGCATGCCTTGTCATCAGTGTTCCCAATATTAGTCATGTAACTCCACTGTTGTGTTCACTTCATTGACTTCCTGTAGCTACCCGCATCAGATTCAAAACTAAAAATGCACCAGCCCCTCTGTACTTCATGGCAATGGTCTGAAGCAGAAAAATGTAACCTATGAACCTATGAAAAATTTCTAATGCCCAGTAGGGCCTAGAAGACTATAGAATAAACTCTTTTTAAAACCCAAGAAACAATGAATGAGGAGGTGTCCCAAAACATTTGTCCATACACTGTCAAGGGTCCATTTTTTGTTTTCTTAACTATTATATTAAATTAACTCTAAATTAGGCAGCTTGGCCACATTTGACCTTTTGATGTTCTGGAATTACTAGAAAAATATGTTTTTTTTATCAACACCCATTAACACAAAGTTAGGAATGTTTTTCCTTCCCCTGAGAATTTCCGATCCTTGAGATAGAAGGATTTTTTGTTGTGATGATTTTGAGAAGGTGGAGAAGGTTTGAAAGAACAGTCACAGACATTTTTCTTACCCCCCCCACAAAAAAAAAAAAAAAAAAAAAAAAAATGAGTTAGCTACACAGTCACACGATCTTGTTTTGAGTTTTAAGAGATTAGGATCCATGGTGGCTAAACCCAACTTGGTAAGTGCTCTGGGATGACACAGTTTGTTAAAGGCTGCTTTAATGCCAAACGTCAATCCAAGTTTCTACATTGCAGAGAAAAAAAAAAAAAAAAAAAAAAAGATCTGATTACGTGTAGGCAAGCCGATTACACAGAGAGCGCTACAACTCCTCAGAGGAGTGTGACGAAGTGATTTATTGGTGTGATATATTTCATATTATTTGCTATAATATGTGTATATTGTGTCATTGACTCAACTGAATTTGAGATTATGAGTGTACCAGTAAGAGTCATTATAGAGAATTCAATCTGAGGCTTAAAGACATTGTCAGTTCACATGTGTTTACCCTCTGTACTTTCATAAATCATCTAGGTACTACAGACAGCCATGTCCAGGCCTGACCCTCCTCTGACCTCACCCTCAGTGTTTGTCTTAGGGTATTTTAGTTGGTAATCCTCTCTGCCTGGATTTACAGACATATGAGCTGAAAGAGAAGACTGGACTTGCAGGAGCCATCAGCTCTTTTTGGGAGAAGCTGAATCAGCCATTCCAGCCTGGGGTCCCGGAACCCCAAAACCCACGCACTCGTGTCCTGTCATTGCCGTTCGACAGAGAGAAGCTACATCTGTGAGTGTGAACAAAGAGATGTACATATACATACACATTTATATTGCTAATTAGGGGAGAGCAATGAAACACTATTTTATTATATCAAAAAATTGTTATTTTGATTCTATATTTCTTTGGGCATAGTGTGGATATTGTTAGTGCTTAAAGAAATGTTATTAGACCTATTTGAGAATCTCCCTCTCTACTGTTGTTTCTCTGTGTTTCTGAGTTAAAAGTCCCCAAGAAATATCATATTGTAAAATATCATAAAAATGTCTTTAAATATTGTGATATTACATTATTACAACATCACCCACCCCTATCATGCATGGCAGTAGTAGCCCAGGTCTGCTGATTAGCCATTGTTGGGCCCTCAACAAAGGGGCTTAACTTCCTTAATTCCAGGGGCACCATAGCTTGTCTGATCCTGGTCTTCTAAAATGGGATGTACAGTACACAGATTTTTCATTGTACTGTACAACTGAAAAAGTGAAGTGATGTGAAAACATTAGGACACCTTATGAACGTCTTTGTCTTTAACAGATTTAGCATATTTAAGAATATTTGAGATGGTAGTGATAGTGCTAATTTTAACCAAAGAAATGACTTCCCTTATCCACATGTCCCACATGTATTACTACAAAATCAGAGGTAGCACATCAGCTTCAAATAGTTTGGATATCTTTGTAAATCCCTTCCCAGATCTGCATCTACAACCTTCTTTCTGAACGCCTCATAGAGCTGTTTGGATCTGGCCATTTTAATAACTCTCAATCAATAGCAAACAAAATGAATGTCTGAGGTTTAAATAAGTCAAAAACTCTCTCTAATGCTGTTCTAATCATCCACAGCTAATGTGCTGCACGTGATTCACATTTTATACATTTTATGCAGCAATAAAAGTGGGGGGTGTTCTAATTTAATGATCACAAGAAAACTCCATTAATATTAAGTACATTTTACTAATGTTTAAAATACACTTCTATGTTTTTTGTGTTTAGATTGGTTGCCTTCATGTCTTAGTATTGTTTAAAGGAAGATTAAATATCCACATGTCTAAATATGTCAAAACACATTTCCTGTGTATTTTATTTCCCCAGATTTGACATCAAATCAAAAAGCACCCTGTTTGACAATGCAACACGAGGACGAATTGTGAGTTTCTTTGATGTGTATAAAGATTAAAGTGCTAATTAGTGACATCACAAAACATTTGTGCGATATCCCTTTACTAAAAGGATTGTATATTGGACTGATAATGGGTTCTTCAGACATGTTATAATACACTCAATATATTTCTTGTTCATTAATTATAATTTAATTTGGGGGCACTTTGTTTCTTTTTATGGACATATTAAGAGTAAGGAATTGCTGTGGGCTTGAAATTTAGTTTGAAGTGACACGTGTGTGATGTGTGATTTTTCCTTCTAAGGTGTTTGAGATCTTGAGGCGCACAGCCTGTACACAGACATGTCAGACTATGGGTACGTATTAGGACATATTTTAAATTTCACACAAGAATGTTTTTCCTTCACATGTAAAGTTGCTATGTTGGAGGTTAATTTTGCTTTTTGCTACCATGATATTCTCTAGTGTTTCTTATCTGGTCAAGTTTTTTTGGAGATTTTTGCCTGACCGCAACAATATGCAGAATATTCCAACTTGTTTGAGGTTGATTGTTACTGGTTATCTGCCATATTGTTGCTGATGGGCCAAAGCCTTTGGCACGTTTTCCACATAATCTGAATCTCGCAGGTCTTTACATCACAATGTAATGAATGGATCAGTAGAAATGCTTCAAATGTACTACATTGAATGTTAAGTTGATCAATAGACTGTTGATCAGACATTGATTATACCATAGTTTTGACCCTGCAATGTGATGGGCTGAGATACTGCTACAGGCACATGTAACCAAGACAAAAAGCAGCAAAGTGCACATAACCCACTAAAAGTAGAGGATTTTAGCACTACTCCTCAAATATAATGCAACCTGTAACATTGCCCTTTTGGCCGTTACTTGTAACCATAAACAGAATAATTAACCATTTCTCAGGTGTTCTGACTGAAGGGTGTAGTCTGATGGTGTTTAGCAGCAGTGTTGGGGTGTTGAACTGAATAGACAAATATGAAGACTAGGGAAGTGGAGGTAAATGCTGGGGTTGAGGATTTAAAACATGAACACAAAACTGAACAGGACTGAGAAACAGGATCTTGACTGAACTGACAAACTACTTGGAAACGAACACTTTCTGGCACTGCCTCGACTGGAGAGGCCACAGTTTGTGACCCCCAATGTCCACAGTGGCGCAGGCTCAGCTGTCATCACCGCTGCAGCCCACAGAGCTTGGGTGGTTGGCCCCATTGAAGCTGCAGAGACATGGGGATTGGGCTGAGCAGACCTGCACACATAGCTCAGGAACTGCCAAACATTTCCATCAGCCCAGACCATCCATTGACTGTCCCAGCATGCTTCACCTCTCACCACATCAGAATCAAGGTTCTTAAGCCAACTCTTAAGCCAACTCTTAAGCCCCCCAAATTTTTCCCACCCGTTAAAGGGTTAGTCCTCCGGCAAGTTGGTGACCCAAGCACACCGCTTATGGCACTTTTTCCAAGTAGAAAAGCGGTTTCAGCCGCCTCCTGCCTCTGCGACCCGTCACCAAACGGCCTACTGTAGAACACCAACCAGCTCCCCACAAATCCAGTGAACCCCACTACCACCATGGTTAAACAGTCCTAATGTCAGGGTGATGAGCTGAACAGACAAATACAAAGGAAGTGACTAAGGAAGTGGAGGTAAATGCTGGGGTTGAGAAAAAGGGCCTTAAATACAACACAATATTGACCACACCTGGGACATGATAACGAAGGGGCAGGGTTACAAATGAGGCACAGCTGGAATGGGTGGAGCGAGGGAGGAGACAGAACTAAAACAAACACAACCCATGTGCTTAGGAGCACATGGAGAGAAACAACAACTAGAACAAGACATGAAGACAGAATTGACACATGACAGACATGACAAGCGGGGTTATTTTGCAGACTGTTGACATTGTTTTTTCTGTGCAGTTTAAAAATGATTTAAAATAAACAATGATAACAGAACTTTGGTAATAATACTGTCGTGCCTAAAATCAGACATGAGGTCTAATTCCCCCAAGGGGACTAACAATTCTAACTATTAGACTGCAGTGCTAAGCATTCAATAGAAAATAATTGAAGCAGAGGGTCAATCTTCACAGAAAGGTGAGGTTCTTCTTTATTGAACAAGTCAATCTGGTACCAGGTGAAGATTTCACAACAAATGGTCAGAGTTTCACAGTTTAAATTCACATTTTGGGCTACAGAAGAAGGGTTTTTTTTGGAACTGCCCCTTTTTTGTTATATAACACTTTTTGGGAAAGTCACCATTATATCCACTTTAGTCTTTCAAATTAACCCTTTTATTTCATTTGGTCTTGAATGAGCATGCCAGAATAACATAATTGTATCCACATTAATTGTCTTAGTTTTTTTTTTTAATTCTGTTCTAGTACATGATACTCCCTGTGGGTATTATCTTCAGGCCAAGGCCAGTACTCTTGGGAACTGCGCGACCTGTATTAATTGTTATCAACAATTGCTACTCTTCTCCTGGGTCATCTAGATGACTTCTCACAGCAAATATTAAGCACTGTGTGTTGTAATACAATTTTCTGCTGACATATTAGCTTAAATTCCATATGCATTCCAACTCCTATTAACATTTTCTGGTTCTAGTGAATTTAAATCCCACAATACATTTGAGGATTTTGCTGAAACTTTAGAAGTTGGTACTGGTGTAGTGATTCTATATAGTACTTAAAATAGTTCTTTTGAACCATTAATAATATAATGGGACCCTTTTGGTGCTGTACTATATAACACCAATACAGTATATTGAGTCATTTTTAAAACTGAAAGTCTTTATTAAAGAGCCCCTAAATAACAATTTAAACAATCTATAAGAAACAATTTGTAACAAGTCAGTTTGGATTATGTGTAATCATTTTGAACTTTCATGGGACAGGGGTCACAGTTTGGTGCGCATATTCTCATAGACAATACATGGAGCTTAAAATCATGCACATGCTTCCATGTTTGAGGCATGTGTTTCTATGAAACTCCAGTTTTATTGTGCCACTATATGCTGCTGAACTAATTTTCTTTGTCTGCAATGGCTGACAGTAGCACAACTAATATTCTATATATTAGAGAATTGTACTGAAGATTAGAACTGAATACAGAACAAATAAGGGTCACTGTATACTGAGTAAAAGTAAATACAGGAGGGTCTTGGGAACATCTGCCTTAAACTGTAATCTGAGAAATGTCTGAAATGGAAATAAAAAGAGATAAAAGAAGCCCTTTTGCCTGTCTCTCTGCTATACCAAAATATTCTTCATACTGAAACTACCACATGTCAGTTTCGTGGTGGACATAATAGTAACTGGACATAATAGTAAAATGTTCATGGTCATGTTGTCCTGGAATATGTTGTTCTGTAAAACTGCTGTTTTGAAGAAATAAGGTTATTCATGTGACAATCACAATATCTGAATATTGGTGATTGCTGTCTGATTTATGACTTTTGTTTATGATTCAGGCATCACATCATTAATGGCTAAGGGTGTTTACGACTCAGCCTTTCCCCTACATGATGTAAGTCACTGTGAACTCTACAGCAGCACAGAAACATTTACATTTGCTTTGTAATCATACTAAATACTTGAATAGAATTGCAGAGATACACTATATGGAAAAAAGTTTTGCGACACCTTCTCATTCATTGTTTCTTTTCAAATCAAGTACTGGATGGAGCACCATCATTCCAGAGAACCCAGTCCCACAGCTCAATGCTGGGGGCTTTATACCCCTCTAGCCCATGCCTGGCATTAGGCATGGTGCCAATAGGTTTATTTTTAAGCTGTGTGTATGTGTGTGTGTGTGTGTGTGGGGGTAGGTGTAATTGCGTGTGTGTGTGAGCATGTGTGTGTGTGTGTGTGTGCGAGTCTTAAAGTAGCTGAATTCATTCAATAGAAACATTTGGACATATAGAGTATTTGGGTATATCCAGAACTGTTTGGCATTAGGTCTGTGAGATCATGAATGCTCTTTATAATGCTCAGAAATACTAATCTGCATTATGTTGGTAATAAGCATAGTTAGTATATGGTTGTATGTGTGTGTATAGTGTTATATGTGTAAGTGTCTGCTCTTTTTGCTCAAGGGGGACTTCACTAGCTCAGATGATAAAGAGCACCGCAATGACAGACAGGTAAGCTTCTCAGTCTGTTTTGATTGGACAGGTATCACATGGCAGGGTTACGATAAGTAGTACTTGGTTGATAAAACTACATTAAGCTGCTTAAAAATGCATGGATGTGTAATTGTGTTTGAGTATTTGTTATTAGGTGCATGTTTCACAGTTTCATATTAAGCAGTGTTGACTGCAGCATTAATTTAGTTATTAATGTTCAGATGTAGTATTCCTTCAGTAACTATGTTCAATTATTCAGTGGTTGTTGGGAAACTGAGTTTAAAGGTTAAATAAGTTATTTTTTATGATCTCCAGATGTTACATGAAGAATGGGCCAATTATGGAGTTTTCTTCAAATATCAACCAGCTGACCTCATCAGGTACTGCCATGGACATGACAAATACCCTACCACTGACCTACATTGCTTGTTGATATCTGGGAGACTAGTCAGCATTTCATTGTTTCATTGCTTATGGTATGTGTGTGTGTGTGTGTTGGCTACTTGATTCACTGCATCTTCTGCTCTGTAGGAAGTACTTTGGGGAGAAGATTGGTCTGTACTTTACCTGGTTGGGAGTGTATACACAGCTGTTAATTCCAGCCTCGGCAATGGGACTTGTAGTGTTCATTTATGGATGGCTGTCCGTAGATACCAATGTGCCCAGGTATACTCTACACATTTGTTACTGCTTAAAATGCCTAAAATTAGAATCAGGTGCACTACATCAGCAAATGATTAGACCATTGTTGACTTTGAAGGAGGCTGTCTTATTTACACCTCAGACATTAGTTAGGTTTGCCTTGATTGTTGAAGTGAGTGGTATGACCATGGCAAGATCCAAAGAGTTTTCTGAAGCCTTCAGAATGAAGGTTGTAGATACATATGAGTCTGGGATTTGAAAATATGTCAAAACAATTAGAAATCAGGCATTCCACTTTCCGGTAAACAATTTACAAGTGGAGAACATTCAAAGCAACCAGTTGTAGCAAGTTCAGCCCAAGAGCAGACCACAAGATAAATAAAGAAATCTCTAACAATCCTAAAATGTCACGGGACCTACAGTTAGCTCTTGCCTCAGTTAATGTCAAACTGCATGCATCTACCATCAGAAAGAGGCTGCACAAGTTTGATTGAGGTGTGCAAGGAGGAAACACTCACTGGGGACTAAAGGCTAAAGTTTACCAGAGAGCATCTAGACATAGACCAGGACTACTGGAACAATGCACTTTGAACAGATGAATGCAAAATTGAATTATTTGGGCACTGAACAGAAGACATGTTTAGTGCAAACCAAACACAGCATTTGAACACAAAAACCTCATACCAGCTGTGAAGCATGGGGTGCAATTGAGATGGTTTGGGGCTGCTTTGCTGCAGCAGGGCCTGGAAAGCTGTTGATGTCTGACTGGTAAATGGTTATAGGAAATGTCTTATTAACATTACTTCAGTCAAAGGGGCAAATGCCAGCTATTAGAACATAAGGTGGCCTAACATTTTCCTCACCAGAAAAAAGAATTTTGCATTTTTAATTTTTAAAAGACATTTCTTAAGCTTTATATTTTAAGTTATATCATCTCCATCTTTCAGTATGGTTAAAATGAAGGTCAAAGTTCCATATGTTAAAAAAGTCAAATCTTTCTTTCTTGATTGTACTTGTCTACCTACCTTCCTACCTACCTATTTGTCAGTCTACCTTTATATCTACCTACTGTCTATGTATATACTTACCTGACTTTCTGTCTGTCTTTCTGTCTGTGTGCCTGTCTGATTCTAACTTCTTGTCTGTCTATACAAATATCTGTTTACCTAGCTAACTTTCTGTCTGTCTTTTAAATTGTCTGTCTATCTACCTGTTTGTCCACCTAGCTAACGTTATGTCTATCTGTTTGTCCGATTGTCTACAAACCTACCTATAGTGTATGAAAATATTCACAGGGCTTCACATTTTGCACACTTTGTTATGTTACAGCAAAAAAGAAAAGTTTGTTTTACATTTTTGCAAATTTATTAAACATAAAACACAAAAATATAACATACATAAGTATTCACAGCCTTTGCCATGGCACTCAAAATTAAGGTCAAGTGCATCTTGTTTCCACTGATCATCCTTCAGATGTTTCTTCAGTTTGATTGGACACCTGTGGTAAATTATGTTGATTGGACATGATTTGGAAAGGCACACAACTGTTTATAGAATGTCCCATAGTAGACAGTGCATGTCAGAGCACAAACCAAGCAATGAAGTCTAGGGAACTGTCTGTAGACCTCTGAGACAGGACTGTATTGAGACACAGATTGGGGGAAGGGTGCAATTTTTTTTGCTGAATTGAAGGTGGCAATGAACACATTGGCCTCCATCATCCATAAATGAAAGAACCTTGGAACCAACAGGACTCTTACTAGAGTTGGCCAACCTCGCAAACTGAGCAATCATTGTAGGAGGGCTTTAGTCAGGGAGGTCACCTAGACCAATACCATTCCTACAGTGAAGCATGGCGGTGGCAGCACCTGTGGAGATGTTTTCTGTAGCAGGAACTAGGAGACTAGTCAGGGTTGAAGGAAAGAGGACTGCAGCAATGTACTGAGACTTTCTTGATAAACTCCTCCAGAGAACTCCGGACCTCAGACTGGCATGAAGGTTTATCTTCCAACCGTAAAACAACCTTCAGCACACAGCCAAGATAACAAAGGAGTGGCTTCAACTCAGCCCAGACTTGAATCTGATTGAACTTCTCTGGAGATATCTAAAATGGCTGTGCACTGATGCTCCCCATCCACTCTAAAGGAGCTTGAAAGGTTCTGTAAAGAAGAATGGGAGAGTAACATCATACTCAAAAAGACTTCCTTGTTGTAAGTGCTTCAACAAAGTATTTAGCAAATGCTATGAAGATTTCAAACAATCTTTTCTCACATTGGCATCATGGGGTATTGTGTGTAGAATTCTGAGGGGGAAATGAATTGAATGCATTTTGAAATAAGGTTGTAACATCTCAAAATTTGCACAAAAATTGAAGCACTGTGAATACTTTCTGGATGCACTGTACCTGTCTGTTTGTCTGTCAATCTACCTCTCATATTCTTAGTCATTCTCTTTTATATATGCAAACAGAGCATAGATTGTTTGTAAATAAATCTATCTACCAATCCCTCTCTCCTTTTCTCTCTCTCTATCCCTCTCTCTGTTAGTCAGGAGATGTGTGATCAGCGCCTGAACTTCACCATGTGTCCCCTGTGCGATGGTGTGTGTGATTATTGGCAGTTGAGCAGTATGTGCAGTACTGCTCGTGCCAGCTATCTGTTTGACAACCATGCCACTGTAGCCTTTGCTATCTTCATGTCCCTGTGGGGTAAGTGTGCTCACTGTGGGTGGGTACTGGTAGAAGATTGTTTGCAAACATGGGAGTGTGTGTGTGTGACACACTGTATATGAATGTATTTATATTTAGTTTGTATGTGTAATACTATAAATACTTTTCAAAGCTTTACACTTACTGTTTATCACTGGTGCTAGCAGGACCATCTGTTCTGTTATGTACAGAACACCAGTGTCAGCACACAGATAGCTGAATTGTAAGGTGGGTGAGAGTGAAACTAGTGTAGGTGGCAGGGGTCACCTTGCTCTGGGTTTAGATCTAATTGAGCAAGATTATACATGTGTTGCAACTTGAAAATGGCCAAATAATATGGGCTGGATAGCATCTGATAACAGCGACTCTTTGAATGAGGGTATACAAGTTAACTCATAGCCACATTACTTTATATAGTAATAGTAGTAATTATACTGATTTGACCCACTGTGTTACGCACACACAGGAATTAGACCTCCACATTTTACCCATCTTCACACAGTGACACACATACACACTAGTGAATTCACACACCTAGAGCAGTGGACAGCCCTATTCTCAGCACCCAGGGAGCAGCTGGGGAGTTCAGTACTTTGCTCAAGGGCACTTCAGTCATGTCCTGCCAGGGAATTAAATCGGCAACCTTCCAGTCACAAGGCTAGTTCCCTAACCATCAGGCCACAGCTGCATGTAGCCCCAATTACATGAATTACAAATGAATTGTGATAATACATTTTCTTGACATGAGTACATGAGAAAGTAAGCCTCAAGAAATGGGAAGTATCAAGGAAAGTAATTAAGCCAGCGCTGGTCTAGAGCCTCTGCTGGTTGGTTGCAGTATGATGTGTAGTGATGTGTGCCTTTCCTTTTTTTCCCTGTGTTAACAGTGGCACATTTATATTTTTCTCCAGAAATCACTTTTAAAACTCAATTATTCTTAAAGGTAGGGGGTAGGGTTACACTTAGGAATTAAGTGATTGACAACCTTGACTGGAACAGACCATCTGCCTGATGTTTCTGTTCATTAAATGCAGGCAACTGGATAATTAATCATATTAATTTTTATCATGCCATGTTGTGCCATTGGTCACATTAACAGACATTCTGTACAAAGTTGTATGCAGTTTGCAGCAAGCACTCCTGCAAATCTCAAGTCCAGATTCCATTTAAAACATTTTTTTTTCTTCTTTAAATTGTCAACAGTACATGCTGACTCTCTCAAGTCAGCAGTTTCAGGGGCCATAAACTGGATCATATCTTTGGTGCCTCAAATACATAAACTGCACTTTAACCCATGAAACATTACACCTACTGGACTTACAGGGTATTCAGGCTTTGCTTCTGATCCTTTACACTGTGCTATAAACACAATGAAGGCAATTTGAGACAATGGATCTGGGAAAGGGGGGGGAAGTCCTTTGGTCCCAAATGACAGAGACAGGTTGCAAACTTTTATAAAATGGCGATTAATTTTGGCTTAATTTTTATAGATCGGAAGGGAATGCAACCACAGCATCCAATTTTTTTCTGCAGTCATTGGGCTGTATATGTATTGGGCTGTATAGGAACTTTACCTGACCTGAGGAGGTGTACTATTTAGATTTTTGTAACATAAAAGAGGAGAGAGGATATCTAACACTGTGTTGTTCTCATTTACATAATCATAGGCATGATGGTGCTCCACTTAATAATTTTAAAATTAGTTAGGGATTTGGTGAGGTGGTGATAAATTCAACTTCCTGATCTCACTAACACTCTTGTTGCTGAATGCAGTCAAATTCTCACATTTAGTCAGCCTTCCCTGGACAGAAGAGAAAGTTATTCCAACAGTAGCCAAATAGTTATACTATGTAAAAAATAGTACCTCAAAGAAGTTCATTTATAGTGTAGTGTATAAATTGTGAGGGTTTGAATGGAGACATTGACTACCTTGATTCTAAAGAAACATATAAATTGTGTGGAAATTTCCTGATGAAATTTTAAAATTGCAACAACTTCCATTAAGAGATAAAAGGTTTTTTGCAACAATATGAGGGACATATGTAAGACTCTAATTCTAACAAGCAAACATCTGTGTGTGTGTGTGTGTGTGTGTGTGTGTGTGTGTGTGTGTGTGTGTGTGTGTGTGTGTGTGTGTGTGTGTGTGTGTGCGTGCGCAGCTGCCGTGTTTCTGGAACACTGGAAGAGAAGGCAGAGATGTCTGCAGCACAGGTGGGATCTGACTGACATGGAGGAAGAGGAGGTGAGGATTAGATAATGCAAAGCCAAATCTCTCATAACAGTGCAGTGGCCTTATATGCCATGCAAGACTAGAAGGAATATAGCTAGCTATAACAATGATTGTCCATGCTTGTTAATGGGAGGTAGTTAACACAGCCTCTGCAGCTGATCAAACATAAAACACAATATTTACCTGAACAAGGAAAGCCAAAGGTTAGCCAAGAGTATAAACTTGTATTAAGAAATGGCAGTTACGGGGAACTGTGGAAGTGAAGATGAGATCTGGAAGAACAGGAAAACACTCAGAACCCAGAACTGCTTGCATAATGTAAGACATGCAATTCATCACCCCCGTATGGCTACCAGGAACCTGCAATGAGAGTGGTGGTACATTGTTCCTCTGTGTAGCACAGCTTTAATAAACAAAATCTCCAATTTAATAAAAAGCTTACCTGCAACGTCATTATAAAAGATACTGTAGATACTGAACATTTAAACAATCAAGTGCTCTAACCTGAAAAGTCAAAATAGCACCAGTACCAGCAGATTCTGGATGCAAATATCCAATCTGTTAAAAGTCTACTGCTGATAAAAGATTGGCTTCAGTAACATGATTAAGATCCAGAACATACCTCAGACCCACCTGGACTACCTGAAGAGACTAGCTGGAGCTGTTGGAATGGCCCTCACAGTCCCCTAATCAAAATATTATAGAACATATATGGATAGACATTAAACAAGCTGTGCAGCAAGATCGTCCAAGTGCATCTCAGAACTTGAGAACCACAAAAGTCTACACCTGTTAGATAAACAAATGTTTCTGTTTACAACATTTCTCAAATGTTGTAATCTGTGGTTTCTGCCAAATAGGGTATTATTAAATCCTGACTCTGCAAGGTGACCAAATTGTTGCACAGGTCACACTGATGCTGAGTCACTGCAGTGATATAATGTTTTTTTTTTGGATGTTCCTTCCCTGAATGCTGCTACAGGAGCATCAAGTGAGTTTATTTTCTCTTTTATAATTTAGTTAATTCATCTCCTGGACTATAGATCTTCTGCAGTGTCACAGCTTAGTGTTAGATGTGGATGTTGTACTTCCACTCTGAGGTTGGTTAGACAAGCTCTCTAAGGATTAGCTTTGAAGACGCTCTGCGTATCAATGGCTGCTCTATCCTTAAGCCTAAGGTCAGACCACTAACACTGATCTCATCCATGATGATGGACTTTCTGTAATGTGTTGTCAGCCTTTTTGCTCTTTGTGAAACTACTCTTTGAATGCTGACTCATGGGTGTTAATCCCATGCCTTAAGTCAGACCCTTCAGGCCCTACATCTAATGCCTTTAGTCAGACCCTTCAGATTGTGCAAGTAATGGCATGCTCTCAGTCTTTACATTCACATAAAAGAAGCAGTAATGAGAAAATATTATCTTTAAATATTTATAGTATATTCAAAATATATGTGGAATCCCTCAAAATTTTAAGAATTTACAATAATATTATTGTATATATTATTGATAATATTATTAAAAACAAACCACTTTAAACCAACTGTCATAACAAACACATGGAACACTTTATCATCTACCTGAAATGCCATAGCAACCAACCTAATATAGCAACCACTCATGTTAGCAGTCACCTGAAGCACTATTGTAACCCATAGTACTCTTTGTCTTTATAATTATGATATACCTAAAAATACCATTTCTATTTTTCTCAGTTATCTAAGCATAGATTTTTTTTGTGATTTTCAGGGGCCTCCCAAATTTTAGTCCTATTGCTGGTTAAACCACAGCCATTCATTGCTGAGAGTCCCAGACTTGTCACTCAGAGTGACATTTGGCATCTCTTGATAGGGAGAGTCCAAGCTATTGGGTGGGAACAGGAAGTGTCTAAAATTGTTGTTGTAATATTGTTGTTTCTGTTTTCACGTTTTCACGTTTCTGTTTCTGTTTTTTTATCAAATAAATAATTTTAATTGAAGGATTGTCTCTTTCAAGTTGGCTATAACCTTAATTCTAGTCATTATAGAAGCTTGGTAGGAATGTTACTAACACAGGCTTGGCTTTGAGTGTCTTTGAGTTAATGTGAAGTTGGGTTCTACCTCCTGAGCAAATCCTTATTCATTAAAGAAATGACTCATGCAGAACTGTGCAGTGAAACTGGACTTCCTTAAGAAATTGTTAAGTCACTACTAAGTAAGTTAAAACTTTCTGTCTAGATGAATAGCTTTTTATGTATTATTTTCTCAAGCGATTTCTCAGTTGTTTACATTTTACTGAATATGTATATTCCTTTTTTGTACATTGCAGAATATATTTTGTTGCAGTTCTCAGTCTATTTTTTTTATTTATTTATTTATCTAATTTTCAGGATGAGCTTCGTCCAGCATATGAGGATTTTCTTCTTCAGAAACGAGAGAAGAAGTGCAAGAACAAAAAGAAAGAAGAGGTATTGCTGATGAATCATTAAAACCTTTTTCCCTTAGCTGAAACATATTGAAGAATCCAAGACACACGTCACATTTTCATTGTTTTGTTTTAGTTTCCAGTGGTATAGGCCAATATAGCAAGTACTGGGACCGCCACTGCAAATTGTTTTTCACTTTTTTGTTTTTTCACTTTATTATTCAGCAGACAGTGAAATGGCTGATTTCTAATTGTTCAGCCATTTTTTACAATCCCTTCCCAAACTCATATGCATCTATGATTTTCAATTGAAGTCCTCATTTTGAATCTGGCCATATTGATCCCTCTCACCATGCAAACCAAAGTAAATGTCTGAGGTTTAAATAAAACAGCCTTCTCCAAAATGCTCTCTAGCAATGTTCTGAAGCTGATGCACTGCACCTGATTCTAAATGTAAGTGATAATAAATAAATTAATTAATTACTTTTTGCTAATGCTGTTTGAAAGACATTTCATTAGGTGTATGTGTTTAGTTATACCACCTTCATCTCTCATTATTGGTCCAGTGAAGATCAAATGTTCACACTATTTGGACACAAAGTATAGGGATACATTTGTTCTTTCATTGTTTCTTCTGAAATCTAAAACATTTATCTTGCTTTTGTTACATTAACTGTCTCTACTCTCCAAAGATGATATTAGATGCATTATATACTTGATTTTGATGCATTTTGCAGAGATGTTAGTGAGATTAGATGGATGATGAGTACCCAGCCTCATCCATACAGTCCCACTTTTCCACAGCTCAATGCTGGGGGATACAGTAAATACCCCTCTAGTCATTAGGCATGGTGTTAGTATGTTCATGGTTATCTGATCCAGAGAGTCTTATTCTATTAGCAGTATCTCTTTACAGGGAGTAGTCAAGCTGTGTGTGTGCATTTGCACATTTGTGTCAGCAATAGGTGCATCTAAAAATAGCTGAAGGTACTCGTTAGGTGTGTCCACAAATATTTTAACACAATGTATGTGAGATATGGGATTTTTTTTTCTGCATGCATTTTGCTGTGTGTGTGCGTGTGTGTGTGTGTGTGTGTGTGTGTGTGTGTGTGTGTGTGTGTGTGTGTGTGTGTGTGTGTGTGTGTGTGAGAGAGAGAGAGAGAGAGAGAGAGAGAGAGAGAGAGAGAGAGTGTGTGTGTGAGATTAATCTCCACTGTTTTGCAGCCGGATGTGAGGACAGATGACATAGGTAGAGAGAAGCTGCTGTCTGCTAAAGGAGGACAACCACCGGTGAGAGTGTGGGGGGTGGGGGGTGGAGAGGGCCAGTCAGAAACAGTTTGTGTGTATATGTGACTCACTCAGGAGGAACGGATTGAGAGAGAGAGAGAGAGAGAGAGAGAGAGAGAGAGACAGAGAGAGAGAGAAAGGGAGAGGGATAGGAGAAAGAGGGATGGGAGGGTAAGGGAGAGGGATGGGGGGAGAAAGCGAGAGGAGGAGAGAAGAGCTGTCAACTTATCAGAGAAAGAGGTGGGGCTTTGCGGATAATGTTATTAGATGTCAGTCAGCTGTCAGTCAGATGTGGAGTGGTCAGTGCACTCTGTACTGACCTCACACACAGGTCCCACCTGCTCTTCCTCTTGTGTATCTCTCACTTCCTGTCTAATTAGATAACGAGTTTCTCTGTGTGTGTGTGTGTGTGTGTGTGTGTGTGTGTGTGTGTGTGTGTGTGTGTGTGTGTGTGTGTGTTTATGTGTGCAGTACATGAGAGATTATAAGAGCTAAATGAGCGATTAGATGTGGTTGCAGTTTCTGCTGATATGATTTGTAGGATTTTTATTACTGCTTTTGTGCCCTTCTAGGTCTAACTATCATATGCACACATGCATGCACACACACAAAACCCTGCCTCCACGAGCACTTGCATGCACATACACACACTCGTGCACAAAGCAGATTGCCTCCTGGGTATTCCACAGTAGATTATGTAGGATTAGAGTCAGGCTGGATTAAAACACTAAGGTTAAGTGGTGCCCTTTCCTCTAATCAAAGACATACTTGGTTTGTGTGTGTATGTCAGAGGGGAAAGGGTGTGTGAGCACCTGGGTGCATGTCTGCTTTAATTTACCATGCGTTTGAGTGAGTGCATGTGTGTGTGATCTTAACTGGAAGTGTGTCTCTAAACAGGAATGTCACATAGTAGTGTTAGACCCCGTTTGCAAGACCTTTTGTCACTGGGTCTCAATCCTGGCTCCATTCTTAAGGAAGACATTTCTTCATAAACACCACTCACACAGTTTCACAAAGTTTCGGACTTTCCTAAATGTTTCCTATTTAGATTTGTTGGAACATGCACATGGACATACAATGGACATGCATGTTTTTTTGTGTTTAAATATAGTTCATATTTATTGTAGGTCATGTTTAACTGTAGTTTACTATCATAAAATAATTACTGCATCACAATATGTTGAATATCATGACACTAATATCATGATATCTGTTTGTAGTTTGCTTCAGAATATCTTACATGGGACAGATTGCCAGGATACTGTATCAACATATCCTCCATACTCCTTATGGTGAGTATTTCTCTCTCTCTCTCTCTCTCTCTCTCTCTTTCTCTCTCTCTCTCTCTCTCTCTCTCTGTCTCTCTCCTATCTCTCTCTCTCTCTTTTTCTTTCTCTCTCTCTCTTTCTCTCTCTCTCTCTCTCTGTCTCTCTCTCTCTCTTTCTCTCTCTTTCTCTCTCTCTCTCTCTCTCTCTCTCTCTCTCTCTCTCTCTCTCTCTCTCTCTCTCTATATATATATATATATATATATATATATATATATATATATATAACTCTTCTATATATATATATATATACCTCTCTCTCTGCACTGTGTTAGTGTATGCAGTATGAGTGGATCAGACACAGCAGTCCACCAACCAGAAATCACCAGCCAATGGTGTCCTGTAGGCAGCGTCCGGTGTACACTAATGAAGGACTAGAGGATGACCAACACAAACAGAAGCAAAAGACTTTACAAGTTGCAACTAGGTAAAAGTGTGTACAGTGGAAAATGGTGGACACAGTCTTTAGCTGTCAGTAGCTCTGCTGAGTCCGATCCAGTTGTTCCAAACAACACGTGCCTCCATATGTCAGTGTCAGTGCAATTCTGAAGATGTCCCGCCACCAAATAGCACCTCCTCTGCATGATGGCTCTGTGGGGTCCTGACCATTGAAGATCCAGGGTGAAAAACACAGAGTGTGCAGAAACAGATGGACCACCTCTGTAATTGGTGCTTGTGTATGGTCAGTGGAGGTAATTACACAGGGTGTACGCGCGTGTGTGAGTGTGTACACTGAAAGAGATATTAAGTATGCACTTAAGATATATAATATATGGTAATAGTTATAGATATCCTGCTATACAGTAATGACCCAAGCCTTGCCAAAAGCATTTTCATGCAGGAATATCCTGACATGTTGTACACATTGTACAAAAGACAGATAAACCTTTACTTGACTAATGCTAATTTATGTACAGTAGATGTAAATGTATGAAAAATTCATCACTTACTCTTGCCCACCCCTCATTCAACTCTCCTCTCCATCTGTGTTTCAGGTGGGGGTGACATTCTCAGCGGTGTTTGGTGTGATTCTGTACCGGATCATCGTTTTTGCAGTGATGTCAATGAACCCTGACCACGAAGCCAAAGCGAGTAATGCGTGTTACGTGGCGACCCACTACTGTCATCATCAATCTGCTGGTGGTTTTGGTGCTGGATGAGATCTATGGGGCTGTGGCAGTTTGGATCACGGAACTGGGTCAGTTTGTCTATGTGTGTGTATGTGTGCATGTGTGTGTGTGTGTGTGTGTGTGTGAGAGAGAGAGTGTTTGAAAGATGAGGGAGCCATGTATGGGAGAGTAAATTCAAAGCATGTATGGCTGATTAATGACAGCTTTACAGCATTACAGCTCCTGAGATGTAATCAGTCATAATATGTCATTGATGCTAATGTTTCTACAGTAAGAGCCACATTGCAAAAGTGATATCTAACCAAGTGAAATCTCTTAACTATAGTCTAAATAGCTGATTTTTAATTGTAGTAATATTATAGATTAACTTATTTTGGTTTTTTATTTATATTTGTTTAAGTGATTATCTGCTGAAAGGAAATTAGTCTATTGCAAAGTAGTTTTTTAAATAAATAATGCTTGAAACGTCTATCACTGGAAAAAGTCACTTTCAGTAGATACAATTACTTAAAACCTGTAAATCTCAACAATAACCTTTTGAGTTTTAGTACTTATTTTCATTTTAATGGTACCATTCCTTATTATTATAAATTCTGTTTTTATGATTTCAATACTTATTTTTAAATATTATCATTCTTTCATGTCTTAAATTATTTTAATACTTCATAGCTATCACATTTTGCATTTTTCTGGATTATTTTCATTTAACCTTATTTTCAATTTGTGTGTGTTACAAATCATTATAAGTCTGATTTCTTGATTTTATTTAATATCATTCCTTCATGTTGTTTATCATTTATAAATTACATTTATAAATTTATATGTTACTTAATAGCTATAACCTTTGTCTTTTGTACTTTATCTCCTTTCATTTGTTGTTTTTTATTTATTTTCTTTTTTTCATTAAATTAAAGTCAAGAAAAGTGTGCTACTCTCAATATTGATAAAGTGATTACTCTTAGTGGCATGTTGTGCTGTTTCAGAAATTCCAAAGGGTGAAGCAGCATTTGGGGAGGCATCTCTCATTCTGAAAGCTTTCTGCTGAAGAGCTGTGAATGCTTTGCACCTGTCTTCTATGTGGCCTTTTTTCAGGGCAGGTAAAGTCATGCTATAGTCCATGCATCCATTTCCTAATTATATAGATTTAGAGCAAAGCATGTGGGCAATATGAAACATTCTAACATAAAGCCCTGTTGGGTCGTTAAGGTTTGCAGGTCGTCCAGGTGACTATGTATATGTCTTCAATGACTTCCGCATGGAAGAGGTAAGACCTCAAATGTCTATCATCTGTTGCATTTGTGTAGTTTTCCACTTGTATTATGAAAATGTGCGTGTATGTATGTGTGTGTTACAGTGTGCTCCAGCCGGCTGTCTCATTGAAGTGTGTATTCAACTTGGCATGATCATGCTCGGGAAGCAGCTCATCCAGAATAATGTGTTTGAGATTGCCATCCCGTGAGTTTCAGCCACATCCATACTCCTGTGTTTATCTTATTTCATTTATTTGTGGTCTTGATCTGAGCCTCTTTGGGCCTCCATTAAATCATTCAGCACTCAGATGGACTTTCTGTCCCACCCTTGTAGAAAGCTGAAGAAGATGTATACGTACATATGAGAGGAGAAAGGAAGGAGGAGAGAAGAAGAGCAAGGGATCGAATCGCCAGCGACATCGCTGGGACCTAGACTATGACCTGGAGCCATATGAAGGCCTGAGTCCTGCATTATATGTAAAATGAGTGAGTGTTTCAGTTTCTCAGTTTGGATGCCAAGTGTTTGTGGGAGATTGAGGCTGTTGCTGACGATCAGATTATGCATGTTGGTATTTATTGTTTTTGTCTCCATGAAGTATATTGTTGCAAACTTGATAACATCAGAATCACTCTTAATTGTTATTTAGTCACAATGTGCTAGCACTATGATTGGGATCGCATTCAAATCCCAGATCCCTGTTCCCACAGTCTGACAGACCAATATTGTATACTCTCTCTGAGTAATAGCAGAGTACCATTAGCTGTTGTGTTGGCACTGAGGACCTGTGCATTATTCGGCGCATTGGCCATCAATGATTCCCATCAATGATGCTACCGCGGCAGTTGGAAAATAGCTTCACATGTATCAAAGGAAGCGTGTACTTGTCTTCACCCCCATTGTTGGGAACATTGTATGTGATGGGGGAGATTATTTATGGGGGTTATGTATTACCCTTACAGGGGAGTTGGAAAAAGTCTGTGTGTGTGTGTGTGTGTGTGTGTGTGTGTGTGTGTGTGTGTAGATACACAACGATACAAATGGCGGCAGTTCGAAAAGAGGCGGTAGGCTATCGTCACATGTCTCGGAGCAAACATGTGGACGATCTCTCCCCCCTAGTGTCAAGAGCAGTGGGAACTTCTTGGGGATGGAGTGGTGGCATATCTAAATTAGTAGGGGGTGAAGGGAGTGGAAAAATGGCAAAAAAAAATAGTGAAAGAAATTTAGAAGATAAGATAAATGAAACATCTGAAAAGGAATAGAGAGAGGAGGGGCAGGGGTTACAAACAAGGCTTGTTCCATATTAGTGCATACCAGGGGTGGAGGATCTGACTTTTGCTGCCTGACCTTCCTATATGGACTTTGGTCATGTCATGCCTCCTGCACACCTTACACAGGTGCCACCCTTGTCTAAACCTATATATATATATATATATATATATATATATATATATATATATATATATATATATATATATATATATATATATACACACAAGATATTAGACTATACAGCAATTGTACTGTTTTTTATTGGATTGTAACATTTTAGCTGAACATATATCCATATCCATAAATCCAGCAAGTACACAGCAGTTTTATACAGTTTACCTTTCAGGCAGCAGCATTAGTATTGTGTTAAGTTGTTGTATTTAACCTTAGTTAATCATTTTAGCCATGTTTTATTGCAGTAATTGGGGAATTTGAGTCTCATATGAGTGTGAATTATGTTGCTAAAACTGTCACAGCAGCAGTTGGTGTGATCAAAAGGAACAGCAAAGAAAAATCTCAGTATCTATTGTTTAGGCTGTCAGTTTATGAGGTGTTTGTTCTGTTATATTTATAACTGTCTTTAGTAAGCAGTGGTCTGGAAACACAGTAGACTCTAGTAGACAGTAGACAGTAGACATGTTCCTGCACACTTATAATGGGTTTGTCAATTTTTTAATAATTACAGTAGCGCTACATGCACTAGTATTTAGTGTGTATAAGATGGCAGAAGGCCTGATGTTTGGTAAAGAACCAGAACTGTAAGAAACTGTGCACTGTTTTCTGATTGCATTAATCCTGTATGTTTGTTTCCCACAGTTATTCAGTATGGATTTGTTACTCTATTTGTGGCATCTTTCCCATTGGCTCCAGTCTTTGCACTACTCAATAACGTCATAGAGATTCGGCTTGATGCTGCAAAATTTGTCACTGAAATACGGCGGCCTGATGCCGTCAGAGCAAAGGAGATCGGTATGAATTTTTGCAATAGTTCTGCACCAAAGTGTGATTCGTTATTCAGTCATTTTGTATTTTCTAGTAGTGTTCTAACATTTCTGTTTTATATTTTTCATAGGAATATGGCATGACATCTTGAGTGGAATAAGCAAGTTTGCTGTCATCACAAATGTATGTAATGAAAATTCAAACAACCAGTATGACCAAGCTTTAACATGCTATTTGACCATCATTACCAAAACCAAGTGGAACATAAACTATGCCGGACAACACCTGGTTAACCAGCTAGCTTACCAGCAGAGAGGATCTTTTTGTATGGATGACTAGCTTGATCATCTGAAACCAGAACAGACCATCTGATATCAGCTATAAGCAAAGAGTATTTGCAGGGATAAATGTCCATGTTATGCCAACTTTAAATATGAAAAATGGCATCTCTGCTCTCTCTCTATCTCTCTCAGGCATTTGTGATTTCCTTCACATCAGAGTTTATTCCTCGGATGGTGTATCAGTATCTGTACAGTGAAACAGGTACCATGCATGGCTTCACAGACCACACACTGGCATACTTCAACACCAGCAACTTCAAACCCGGAACTGCACCCAATAGCACACGATTTGACAGAGAACTCCGTATCTGCAGGTTGGCATGAATATGCTAAATATGATAGTGATCTTAAATGTGGTTGAAATGTTTGATACAGCTTTGAGATTGTTCTAGAATATTCAAACATTATATATATATATATATATATATATATATATATTTTTTTTTTTTTTTTTTTTTTTTTTTTTTTTCTAGAGGTTTTTTACTTTTATGTAATTTCATATAGAGAATTTAGTTTGTTCATTTGTTTTGTGTGTTATAACTTCAAGCACAGTAACCTGCATTAGATTATTTTGTTTAAAAAATATTACTTTAATGAATTAAAGAACATCTAGAAATTAGTTTAATAATTGTTTTATACCTTTATTCGTACTTGAGTTGAGAGGTATTAGACATACTGCCTAGATTTAGCTATTCAATTGCCATATAAACAATTACACTCAGCCTAATCTAATTCAGAGATTACACTTTCTTCGAATGTTATTTGTAGCATGCTATCTCTTCCTTGCCTCTCTCTCACACACCCTTTTTTCATCCCTCTCTTTCTTTTCCAGGTATAAAGACTATCGAGATCCCCCTTGGTCTCCTGAGTCATATCAGCTTTCTAAGCAGTACTGGTCTGTACTAGCTGCCCGTCTGGCCTTTGTGATCTTTTTCCAGGTTAGTGGGCCAGTTTTAGCCTTTTGTCTTAATTTTGTTACCCACTATATGGACACAAATAATGGGACCCCTGCTAATTTATTGTTTCCTCTGAATCAAAGATATTAAAAATAGGTTATCTTGGTTTTGTTAGAGTAACTGTATCTGCTGTTTTACTATTAGATTTGTGAAGTGTTGCTGTGAGGATTTAATTGCATTCAGTGACATGAGCATTAGGGAGATCAGGATGTTCATCCCCAACTCCCCAACACATCCCAAAAGTACTGGATGGTGTACCATCATTTGCACATCAACACAGTTCCACTGTTCCACAGCTCAAGACTGGAGGACTTTATACCCCTCTAAAAACACACTCATCATTAGGCATGGTGCAATTAGTTTCATGTTTATCTGCTCCAGAGAGTTCTATTCTAGTGGCAGTCCTTTACAGAGAAAAAGGTGAGGTGTGTGAGCATTTACACATCTGTGACTTCAATGGATGCAAATTAAAGTAGTTGAATGCATTCAATAGAAGGGGTGTCCACAAACTTTTGGACATATAGTGTCTGAACTGATCATTTAAGACTTCAGTGTTAGCATGTCTGAATTTTGTCCTGGGTGTGTTTCAGAACCTGGCAATGTTCCTCAGTATGCTGGTGGCATGGTTGATTCCAAACGTTCCACGCTCTCTGAAGGAGAGCATGAAACGTGACAAACTCCTGCTGCTGGATCTCCTTCTCAGTGAAGAGGCAGAGAAGCAGCGTCGGCAGTCTCAGCACCCCACCAATATCAACATAACCATTAAGGGCCCAGACGAGGAGGAGGAGGAGGAGGAGGAACCTGAGGGGCCAGAGTGCAGCAGAATGCTGCAGAGCCAGTCGGTTGAAGGGATGAACGAATTAAGGACTGCAGATGGGGAGACTAAGCTTGAGCTGGTGGAGGAGGAGCCTGTGGCCACCACCAGTGAGTCCAAAACAGGCACACCTGCTGAGACCCCTGGCAGCCCACATTACAAATCACACCCTCCACCAGATCCTCTGAGTAAGGCAAAAACAGAAGTTATATCCAGCTCTCATGAGTATGATCTAGATGGGTATCCACCTGGAGATCCAAACAAACGTCCCCGGAGTCGCTGCCGAACCCTACCACCCAGGTACCGAGCAAATGAACAAAGAGACAGCTCAAGTAAAGCCAGCCACTCCACGAGCTACGTACAACTCAGCCAGAAGATTCCTCCATCACCCAGTGAGCTCTTACGTAGTGTCCCAAGAGTACCTTCACAACCTCCACCTAAAAAAGATTTATCTGGCAGCCAGTCATCTGTGTTATCACGACCCCCATCCAAAACAGAGCTGTATAGCAGCCGTTCAGGAGCATTACCCCGTCCTCCATCTAAACAAGAAATCACAAGCAGCCAAGTGGCATTGGCACGTTCGCCATCCAAGCCAGAGTTTACAAGCTGCCAAGCAACAGCACTGCCATGCCCTCCATCTAAAGAAGAAATCACAAGCAGCCAAGCAGCAATGGAACGTTCACCATCCAAGCCTGAGCTCTCAGGCAGCCAATCAACAGCACTGCCACGACCTCCCTCCAAACCAGGTCTATCAGGTAGTCATCCAGCGGCACTACCCAGGCCCCCATCTAAACCCGAGCTGATGGGGAGTGTTACAAAAGGACTTCAACTGCAAGATCCAAGCACAAGAGCCAAGTCCCGCTGTCAGACTCTTCCCACCAGGCAAAGAGGACCCGATGCAGCCGAAAGCTCTCCGAGAGCCAGCCATTCCACCAGTTTTACACATCTCAGCCAGAAGGTTCCACCCTCGCCCAGTGAGCTGACACGCAACACCCCTGTCTAAGCGTGATTGGACAAGGCAGAGTTCTGCTCCATTTCTCCAGCAGCTCTCAACCAATCACTTCTTTCAGTGCCAGGCAACCAAGGCAGTCAGTAACTCATCACTGACTCATCTTAAGGTCCACTGAGGCCAGAATCATCTGTAACTGTTTGTTCATTTGTTGAGGTTGTTTGTTGAGGTTGTTTGTTGATGTCTATTCCATCATATTTGTGGTTAGATGATGGTCAGATTTTTGTTTTTTTGGTTGCCAAGTCATTTTGGGCACTGTACTGTAAGTTGTGACGTGGTGTTGGGATGCACCCTTCGTACTTTCTGTGCGTGTGCCAAGAGGTGCACTCAAATGTTTTTGGTTATTTTTGCTGTGTGTGTGTTGCTGAAGCAAAATCATGGGAATTAATGAAAAAATGAAAATTCAATACATCCCAATACTAATATGTTTACTGTATAAAAGTGAATACATTCCAAGTCTTTCCTTATCAATGTGGGAGAGAGAAGCAAAAGGAGAAATCCCTCAGGCAACTGAGCCAAAGGGTGGTGTGGCCTGTATACATGCTATAATCAGCAGGGGACATGTCCGTTTTTGATGTTACTGTTCATGGATCAGTGTGAGTTGCCTGTACATAGTGGAGGTCATCCACACTGTAAAACCTGATAATAAGCTGCTCAAGCCATATAGTTGTTATAGAACAATAATGAACAAGAAGCACAATTTTTTTAGGGGGGAAAAAGCCTGAGGAGATTCCAAACCTAATCCATGCCTCTTGAAGGCCACCAATTGCCTTGCCTCAACTGAGTCATCCTTAATAAACATGTAATGTGTAAAGTGTCCAGTGAAACTTGATCTGACAAATACTGATCTTTTTTTAGAGTCATTGTGTTATTGTGCACTTATTATTTCAAGACATCATAGCCAAGGCAGTTGGTTGGCCTATATTAGCTGTTAACAAATAAGATGAGGCAGTTTGAATGGGTTCAAAAGGAAGAAATCCTTGATTTTACAGTTTTCATGAAGATAGATGTGAAATATGTGATTTTTCATGTACATAAATCAACTGACCAAACTTATTGTTGGGTTCTGCAGTGGTATGTCACTCCACCATCAATAAAGCACACTGGCTGTCAGCTAAACTGATCTTACATATCCTCAGATGGTATTAAATGTCACTAGAAAGTGAAGGATACCACATCAGTATTAACTGGAGCTCATAAGCCATTTCTGAACAGCAAAGGCAGCTTGGTGAAAAGAGCAAGAGTGGGAGCATCTCTTTACTATAATTCATGTAAAATTATGACTTTTTGTAGCTAGCAGGCTCCCATCACCCCCACAGAACTTTAAGTGCACCTAACTGAACTATTTTTATGTTGACAAAATGAAAATTTTGCTGTTCTGATAAAACCATAGCCAATGTAATTCAAATGGCTATATTTTAGAGCGTTTAGTACAGGGTATTACAACTTATGTCAAAAAATATCACTGTGCAGTCTGTCAGTTATTGTCTTCACAAAGTGAACTGTTATGTAACCACTTCAGAACAGACAATGAACTTGTTCAGGTAGAGGGGCACAACACCTCCTCCGTTTGAAGAGAGCACAGAGTGTGAATGTAGATTTGCTCTTTGCTGAGTGGCGATGCATGTATGATATGCATGGTGCTTTAGCCTGGGTTAACTAAGCACAAATATGAGCCAGCATTTATGATGTAGAGCAGTTTCATGTTACTTCTAGAGAACAATTTTGATATATAATATAAACAAAAAAAGACATTGTTACTGTTCATAATAAAAATCTGAATGAGCCTTCTGTTTTGTCATTTTATAAATCTATAAATGCAGTGATATGAGATGATGTCTCTCTGTCTCTGTCTCTCTCTCTCTCTCTCTCTCTCTCTCTCTCTCTCTTTCTCATTTAGTGGGGAAAAGAAGTCTTTTATACACTGCTGATTTAGTAAGTTTTCTCACCTCCAAAGAATAGAGAGGTCTTTAAATTATAGCATATGTACACTTCAACTGTGAGACAATCTAAAATCTAAAAACCCAGACAATCAAACTATTTAAATAATTAATTAGCATTTTATTGCATGAAGTATTTGATCACCTGCCAACCAGGATTTCTGGCTCTCAGACCTATTAGGTTTTTTTAAGGCCTCCTACTCTGCACTTATTACCTGTATTAACTGCCCCTTTTTGTACCTGTTACCTGTTTTTTGCAGGTAAAAGGTACAAAAAGGGGCAGTTAATACAGGTAATAAGTGCAGAGTAGGAGGCCTTAAAAAAATGAGTGTGTAGACAGGTGTCTTTTATAGACACCTGTCTACACACTCAATCATACTCCAACCTCTCCACCATGGCCAAGAATAAAGAGCTGTCTAAGGACACCAGGGACAAAATTGTTGACCTACACAAAGCTGGGATGGGATACAGGACAATAGGCAAGCAGACTGGTGAGAAGACAACAACTGTTGGTGCAATTATTAGAAAATGGAAGAAACACAAGATGACTGTCTTCCTCAGTCTGGGGCTGTTGTGGGGTAAGGATGATTGTAAAATAGGTCAGAAATCAGCCCAGAACTACATGGGAGGACCTTGTTAATGACTAGAAGAGAGCTGGGACCACAGTCTCAAAGATTACCCTCAGTAACACACTATGCTGTCATGGATCAAAATCCTGCAGGGAATGCAAGGTCCCTCTGCTCACGCCAGCACATGGCCTATTTGAAGTTTGCCAGTAAACACCTGGAGTCATTCTGTAATTGTGCACTTATTATTTCAAGAAATTACAGTCAAGGCAGTTGGTTGGGCTACAATAGCTGCAGTTAATATGGGTTCAAGGGGAGGAAATCAATTGTTGTACAGGAATCAACTGACCAGGCTTATTCTTGGGTTCTGCATTGGCAGGGACACAAATGCAGTAAAAGCAGTAAAACTCCTAGCACCCATGGGCTCCTCTATGCAACTGTCTAAAGAGCTGATAATGAAAGCAATCAATGCCTAAAGAGCAGGGGAAGGCTGATAAAATAGCTTGTTTGAATTTTGCACTTTCTACATTGTTGACTGTTATTAAGCTATGTGGGAAAATGTGGAGGTCAAGATGATATCTGAAGGCCACAAAATACTCCCACCACTCATATGCTGGTCAAAATGTTGGTTTGCAGAACCAGCATACCAGTCTAACTCACATATAATTTTTCAAGAGCGGTGGGGACACCTGCATATTCAGTAAAATTGTTGCGCCCAGAAAGATGTGTGGGTTGCAGTGCTATTTGGAAGGAAATTAAAGGTTATCAGGAACAATAAATAATGAAAGATTTAGAGTGGTGTGGCTAATATGTATTGAGCTACACATACAGAATTACTATTTCTGAATATGATGTTGGATATAAAGCAACATGCCAGATGTCTCAGCATCAGACCTTTAACCTCTAAACTCTCTAGGCTGTCAGAGCAATTTTAGTGGTGCCAGTATGTCTACATTCCAATGTTCAAATTGCTCAAATATGCTACATTTAACACTGGTTGGTGAATTGCCAACTGAATACAATCAAATAATGAGTGATATTTAAATTTTCAACAACAGTCTGGCACGGCACCATTGTTGTCTTGCATTGCAATTGTTTCAGTCCTTTAGTGTAATCCTATACCCATTTGCAAGGTTCTATGCTTTTGACTCGAAACTCTAGTGGATCAGGCTTATTAATGCAAGCCTGACTTGACACAGCATTGTGATTGACTGTAGCTGTTATTCTTCAGAGAACCACTAGAGAGAGCACAAGCACCTACACTGCTTTAGGGGCCAGAATACCTGTGAGGGCATAAACTTTACAATGTGTGTATGTGTGTTTGTGTGTGTGTGTGTGTGTGTGTGTGTGTGTGTGTGTTCTTTATTGCTGAGGTCACACTGAAAAAAACATAATGTATCTCTAAACTGTTGTGGTTGTACTCTGTGTCCCTGAACCTCGGTGTTAAACGAGGAATTTGTGACAAAAAGAGATTTGATTTACTTTATACAGTATGAAATCTGAATCTCTCTCTCTCTCTCTCTCTCTCTCTCTCTCTCTCTCTCTCTCTCTCTCTCTCGCTATCTTTTGGCTTCCTTACAATACACCCCCGCCCACACACACACACACACACACATTGTATTATTAAAGGGGCTCTTTGTAGGTAAAGGGGTGTGTGTGTGTGTGTGTGTGTGAGAGAGAGAGAGAGAGAGAGAGAGAGAGAGAGAGAGAGAGAGTAGTGTGTTAGAAAGAAGAAGGTGGAGCAAGGTCTGGTAGGGAAGTAAGGGAGTGTGTGAGAAATGCACAGAGGGAGGTCTCTCCTGCTCTAGACAGGTGAAGAAGAGAGAGCTGGGGAAAGCAGGTAGGACTATTATTTCCAATGATGGCAGCGTGATCTTTGTGTATATAAGTGTGTGTGTGTGTGTGTGTGTGTGTGTGTGTGTGTGTGTGTGTGTGAGAGAGAGAGAGAGAGAGAGAGAGAGAGAGAGAGAGAGAATTTTCATAAATGAAACCTCACTGGTTTGTGTGTGAGGGTCAGACACTCACGTGGACCCACAAAGGGAGCTCCTGTGAGTGAGAGAGGACAGTAAAGCCTTTATCTCCATCAGCGTGAGAGTGTTGATGCCTAAACGTCTCACATAGCCACTGCATGAAGTGCTCTAACAGGCTCCTTTCAGAGCTGTTCTAACATGCCTTCAGCTCTCTCTCTCTCTCTCTCTCTCTCTCTCTCTCTCTCTCTCTCTCTCTCTCTCTCTCTCACACACACACACACACACACATGCATTCATGCTACCTGGTGAGGACACACGACTGGATGCACTCTTTCTAAATGGTCTACAAAAGGCAGAATTTGATCAGTTCAGTGAGATTCCACTATAATGCACATAGCTCACGATAAGCTATACCTGACATTCTACATACAGGGACCATGTCAGGTCAGACATCCAGTGACATCAAAAATGTGCAAACATAACTGTGTATGTCTGGAAGTTTACCAATGGAGACCACAATGTAAATATGTTTTTTAAAGTCCCCCCCCAAGCGATCATTAAACATAATTCACCTGCAGCTAGAGCAGATACACCACTGATCACCTGCATGTGCAGCTCACATCCTAAAAAAAATCTATAACTCCTCACACTCCTCACAAGCTTCTGCTATCATTTACATACTTGATCTTACTGTCAACTAGTGTTTGTGACAAACATTTGTAAAAAATTAAAGAAATACATAAAAAGAACAAAAACAAAAAAGCTATCTATTTAATTAGATTTTACTTGTTTGAATTTGTAAAATGTCTGTGTATTATGAGAAAAATAACCTTAAACAAATCATATATTCTGTTTATGATATATTCTCCATTTTTTCTTCAAATTTTTTGTTATTATATTATTATTATCTTCCTCTCTATGCATACTGTAATGATGTTGCTGCTGGAATCTTCATTTTAATTTCAACTTAATCAATCTATGTATTATTTCAAAAATACCATTTATAAATGCAGTTTGTTTTCCAGGTGGACAAAGTTCCTCAAGTGCTGAACGGTTCATTAACCAAAATCAAATGTAACATTATGCTGGTCAAGAGCTAGTTAACAGCTGGTTCACTAGTATAGGGTAAAACATTAGCCTGGATGACCAGCTTTTCAACCACCTTGACTTTCAAAGACCAGCTAAACCCATCTGAAACTAGTTATTGTCTCCCTTGAGTACAGAGCAGAACTGTAGTACAAAACAAACCATCTAGTACACTAGTATAGTACTATAGTACTAGTATGATAGTAATTACTTTTAAAATTTAATCAAAGAATAAACAGTTCATTTATCCATGCTCCATATCACCATGCATGGTGTGTAATATCAGGCGAGGGGTGGTAGCGGTGGGGACCTGAAATGTCAGGTGAACATTTTAGCCACCATGGTCCTCAGTATGATCATGCATGGTCTGTAATTTGGGGGAGGGGTAGTGGTCAGGTGAAGTGTCAGATGAACACACATATTGAGTGTTGTAGACAATAGCACTTGGCACTTTCTTACTGCACCTCCACCTGTCAGACCTGCAGCTCCACCTGTCTGACCTGCAGCTCCAGGTCTTCTCTACACACCTGCTCCAAGCTGTGGTCACTTGAGCTGTTGACTCTCAGAAACTTGTCTTCTGATGCTGTTGTGTGTTTGAGTGTGTCAGACCTCATCCTGTATCAGATGTCTTCTGTAGAGAGTTCTGATGGAGTCTTCTCCACACTCTGGCTTTATCTGGAGTTATAACACTCTATCTGTGTTACTGTGATCAGGGTGTTTTTCCATCATTATGAGAGCAGTATGAGTGTGCGGTGTTGTGTAAATACGGTGGTAGTGAGGGCAGTTACACAGTCGGTCCAACACTGTTGTTATACATACAGTCAAATTGCCTGTATAAAAAAGCTTTGAATTTTAAATTGTTTGCAACAATTTTCAAAGCTTGATTTGCTTTCATTGTTACAGACCTGATATTTACCAGCTGTAAGTTATTAATCAAACAGACCCTTTGTTTAACCAATTACATTATTTTTAAGCCTTTATTACTATTACATTTACTGCTACCATGTAACTTGATTCACTGACCTTGAAATGCCCGTCAGTATAATGTGGAAAATATTGTGTTTGAGTGACCATTAGTGTATTTTTAAGACTAACTGTTGTTATGATGATTCACAGCTCCAGGTTCATTTGTCACCTTATTCACAGCCACTGCAGCTGCTGCTGAGGGAGCCTGATGTTGGCTTTGTCAGTGCTTTGAAAAAGTATTCATATACATTGAACCTTTCCACATTTTTTCCTGTTACACCCACAAATTTGCATTTCATTGAGATTTTATGTGATAGACCAAAACAACATAGTGAGTAATTGTGAAGTGAAAATTATACATAGTTTAAAATTCGTAAAAGTGTGGCATGGATTTATATTCAGCTCCCTGTACTTTGATACCCATCTACTCATTTTCTGAACCACTTATTCCTGAATAGGGTCACGGGTGAGCCGTTGCCCAGCCGGCAACTCTGAGCACAAGGGCAGGAAACAACCCTAGACAAGGGCGCACACATACATCCACACACTAAGGGCCACTTTAGAGTCACCAATTCACGTCTTCGGGGGAAACCGGAGTACCCGGAGGAAACCCACACAAAACTTCCCAGGTCACCCCACCCAGGGATCGAACCCAGGTCCTTCTTGCTGTGAGGCAACAGCGCTATCGACTGCACCACCGTGCCACCTGCTCTGATACCCCTAAATAAAATCCAGTGTGTCCTACTGCCTTCGGAAGTCATGTAATCAGTAAATGGAGTCGGACACTGTGTTATATTCTCAGTATAACTACAGTTGTTCTGTGAAGGCCTTACAGGTTGCTGAGGAGTTGTGCATGTGCATCCACTGGAACCGTACAGCTGGCCTATATACTGGGCAGTTCTTGTACTATGAAATTTATTCTGCAGGCCCCACGGCTCAAACTGATCCATAGAGGGAGAGTTTTGCTTTCTTGGACTCCTGGCCATGTGTGACAAATGTGTGTGACTTTTATTTTTTAAATGATTAGTTGATAAGTGGACAACCACCTTTTGCAGGTTAAGAAGTGGGCATCAATTAACTAGCATCAACTAACATAAGGAAGTTGAAATACTTTGTATTACATAATTAGTAAGCGGCCAAACTAATTAGCTAAATTAGTACAGGCTTACTTGCTTACAGTTTGAGTTTTCTATGATGCAGTGTTATTTGTGTCATTAGTCAACAGCTAGCAGTGAAAATCAATGGAATGTGAAATATTTCTAGAAATATTCCATGAAATTAAATAGCAAAACTAGACAAGTGACGCACAGGAGGTTGTGTTCTGTGCAGAAATTGCAGTATTGTAAAAGTTCACTGCATGTAAATAAATGGGAGATGCATCTGAATATTACCATAGTAATAGTTAAAGAAAAGAAAATTGAGTTTTGTTAGTTGTATGAGTTTTTAATAGATGTACCCTTATTCACCTGAAACGTATTTGTAGGAGACAGTTACACATAGCAGATGTTATTATTTGCAGGAGATCCTAGGCTACTCAATTACGTCTTCACTTGAGAGGTAAATTTTAACACAGTTTAGATATTTGTATGAATTCACTCCAAGCCTCCATTTTTCTTTTTAAGAAAAATCTACATTCTTGTACTATATAAGATTCTCAGGACCAAATTCTGTGAAACATCAGCAGAAAATGAAGTGTTCTATCCTTTGCAGTGGTTGTGCATGTTGTGCAAGTGGTCCCCACAGGTTCAGTGTGCAATCAGGTTTTTGTCCTCTCCAGAAAATAAGGCGCACACACACACACTGCTGAAGGTTAAATATCTTTTAGGCATGTTTCTTGGGTCTGTTTGCAAGCATATGTGTGTCTTAGTGAATATTATTTCTTCATCTATGCAGAGTATGGCTTCAGGTGTTTCTAAAAGCCTGGGATGCCATGAAACTCATCAGTGTACATGTGTAAATGTTTACTTTGAGGAGGAGAAACTTTTCCACTATTTGAGAAGTAAAGAAAACAGTAACGTACGTGTGTGTGTGTGTGTGTGTGTGTGTGTGTGTGTGTGTGTGTGTGTGTGTGTGTGTGTGTGTGGGTGTGATGGTGCCTGTGTGTATATATGTATTAAATTCATTATTTCTTAAGAACATACTATATGTACAAAAGTATTGAGACACCTGCTCATTTATTGTTTCTTCAAAGGCATTATAAAGAGTAATTGTCTGTAATGGTGATTCACATTAATCTGCTCTAGAGAGCCCTGTTCTATTGGCAGCACTTCCCTACAGGGACTGTGTGTGCATTTGCACATCTGTGTCAGCAATTGGTGCAACTTAATGTAGCGTTTATTACAAGGGATGTCCACAAACATTTGGACACATAATGTAGCTTAAGCTTGTGGCTGGTCAGTTACCTCTGTTAGATATTATAGACACCTGTATCTTAGTAAAGTAGGTGTGTGTGGAAGTGTGTTGATGTAAGGGCTGAGTGAATCCCTGGGATCAGATTGCTGGAGGCTGTTTTAACATCTCTGTGTTTGTGTGTGTTTTCCAGGGCGATGCTCAGCGAGTGGTTTTGGTGGGATCGTCTGTGGTTGCCTGTGAATGTATCATGGGCAGACCTGGAGGATAAAGAGGGGCATGTATATGCTCATGTGCATCATATGTACATCACTTTACCTATAGCAATGCTGCTGCTGGGCCTCCGGGTCCTGTATGAGAGGTATGCATGCACACACACACACACACA
The DNA here is from genome assembly GCA_034509495.1 of Acestrorhynchus altus. Lineage (NCBI taxonomy): Eukaryota > Metazoa > Chordata > Actinopteri > Characiformes > Acestrorhynchidae > Acestrorhynchus > Acestrorhynchus altus. The sequence continues at coordinate 22,269,630 of CM067508.1, forward strand.
CACACACACACACACACACACACACACACATCAAGATGTGGGTTATGCTTATTGTCCTACATGTAAAAATGATCTGTATGTTTGAATGTTGCACAAGACCACAGTCTCTCAGACTAAACAATGCTTTGTACTCAGCTGTGCCTTTCCCTTCAGCCATACCTTTCTCTTCCTGTTCGTGTTCTCAGCACAGATTTTGCAGTTTTCAGCCCACATTCATTGAGTTTCTGCCCTCACTACAGATGAGAGAACACTGGCATCTCTTTGTGGCTGCCGCTTCTCTGTGTACTCTGGTTGATTCCTGCTCTTAACTGACTGCTGTGCTGCTGCGACTATCCTGTTCCAGCTTGGCTGAGCCTATCCTCCTAACCTGGGCATAGCCTAACCTGGGCATAGCTGCTGTGTCTATTAGCATTTCAGTTATTATTTGCAGCTAAGCTTCTCCAAAGCTCCTCTAATATGTTTAGATGATAGTGTATATCATACTTAATTTGGATCTGAAGCTAAATAGTGTAAAAAGAAGCATTGCTTTGACTTAGCCCTGTTTATCTCAGGTGTTCCACAAAATAAGAACACCTTTGTCCAGATAATGAACACACACACACACACACACACACACACACACACACACACACACACACACACACACACACACACCGCAATGCCTATGTATTAATGATTGCAGCAGCTGACTTGGCAGCATAACTGTGGCAGTGGACATGCCTTTGCATGTGTGTGCACAGGAGTAGAAGGAAGTGGAAGTGTGAGAAAAGGTAGGAGATGTATGTAAAGTACTGATCTGTTCTTGCTCCTGATAGATTCATTGCCCCACTTATCGCCAAAGCCTTTGGAGTGAAAGACAAAGTCCGGTCAAGAGCGTCACACAACCCTGTGCTGGAACAATACTACAGAACACATTCTAAAACCCCCTCGCAGGTGCACGCACCGCACACACACACACACACACACACACACACACACACACACACACAGACACACAGTCTGCATTAAATTTCAAACACCCGCAGAAAAACAAACGGCCTACATACCCACCAACACTGTATATTTGCATGCTGAAAAATATGCCTACACTGCAGTGAATCTGTGTGTGTGTGTGTGTGTGTGTGTGTGTGTGTGTGTGTGTGTGTGTGTGTGTGTGTGTAGGCAAACATTAGCGGCCTTAGGAAAAAGCTGGGCTGGACAGAGAGGCAGGTTGAAAACTGGTTTCGTAGAAGAAGGAACCAGGACAGACCAGGAGTGCTGAAAAAATTCAGAGAAGCCAGGTGTGAACACATAAATGTAAACACACACACACACACACACGCACAGATTGGGCATTTTGAAAGCTATAACAAAGACCCAAAATTTGCTTACTATAAATATTTGTGACTGTGTGGTACAGATGGCGCGTACACCATTGCATATAATTTCTTTTCAAGCCTTTTTTTTTACTGGTAATCAGTATGGTTTACAGCTCACGAAAACCAGAAATCCAGAATGTCAAAATATTCAAATTTGAAGATTACTAATCACAGAATCAACTTTAAAACAAAAGCCTTATCTATCTATACATCCATCCATCTATACACAGTCTATTTCAGTTGTTTTAAAAAATCATCAAACTCCACTACATTCAAAATGATCTGCAAAGATGGTGCTCCATCCATTACTTTTGAGGAACAATCTGAAATCACAGCAGTGCTCCAAAACCTAGTAGAAAGTCTTTCCCAAACATTGGAAACTTTTTTATGCACTTGATTTTGGAAGAAAAAGGAGCTTTCTCAGTACCTTTGTCCATATAGTGTATATGTGAGACTGTAAATAATCTCATATTATTATTATCATATGTCCTCCTCTAAACAGCTAGCTAGTACTCGCTTTACAGATGTAATTAAAAGGTCATGTTGAGGTCCTGAGGACCAAAACAACCTTCAGAGAGAGCTGCTTGAAAGATGTCTAGCATGTGTGACTGTTACAGACCTTCTGTAAGATAAACAGAAGCGGTGGTGCGCTGTTGTACTGTGCAGTGGAACCTGCAGCACTAAAACAAAAGCAAATGCTTATAATGTATCATTCTCACTGTATAGTTTGCCTGGTGGTCTGCTCCTCTGTTGTGATGTGTATGACTTTTTTACCTGTGTTGAACTTTTTGATGTGCACAGCTGGAGGTTTCTGTTTTACGTGTGTGCTTTCGTGGGAGGCCTGCTGGCTCTATATGATGTAAGTGTTTAAGGACTGAGTAAAAAGTCTGCAATGAATGCTCGAATGTTAACCCTTTTACAGGCAGAACATTTTGACCTTGAATCATCATGTGTATAGGAGATTGTGTGTGCGTGTGCAAGCATGTGTGTGATGTGCCTGAAGGATAATAAGTAATATATTCCCACAAGACTCCAGCCAGATCCTGTCATTCACAGAAAGGCTCCGTAACAGGCACAGACAAGCTCCAATTGTGTACACAAACTCACACATTCGAATGTACTTACAAAAAATCTACATGAAATCTAATTGTTTTATTTTCTGTAACAGAAACCATGGTTTTATGATTTACGAGAAGTGTGGGCGGGGTTTCCCAGACAGGTAAGTGTGATTAAAGTAGATCAGTTTTGTGACACCTTTGATTAATCAGAAAATGCAAGCAATGCATTTCTGTCAGAGATACAGACTTAAAAGCTATGCCACCCAACTTTAAATCAAACATATCATGATACAGTGATAATAATAATAATAATATTAATAATAATAATAATATTATAATATTATTGCTTTACAATTGATCAAAATTAAGACATTAAAGCAAAGACACAACACAAACAGAAAAGGAAAAGAAAGAATAAGCCTGAAAGGATTAAAAAATAAAATGAAGTAAAACAACAAGTAAAATAACAACAACAGTATTTTAATTAATAATTAGGTTAAAAAGTATTTCAGTGATCGTTAGAAACCACTCCTCAGTAAAAGGAACATGGCAGCCCATCTGGAGTTTGCAAAAAGGCACCTAATTGCCTCTCAGACTATGAGCAAAATGATGAAAACAAAATAAAGTAAAAACAAAAAGAAGTAAAAAAAAAATAAAATAAAAAAAGGTAGAACAAACCTCTCCATTGTTTCTGTATATTATATTAAAGGGTATTCAGAGATGGCTAGATTCTGCTTAGCTAAGATAAAATACAGACATATGTTTTCAGCCATTTAAATCATTACAAGAATGTTCAAGAAAATACACACAGAGCCATTCTATAAAACGGGGTGAAAAGAGCTTTCTGCCTTTTGGTATGTTTTAATTGCCAGGTTCTGCTCTGCTGCTTTTTAGTTGTTGTTTAGGACAGTTTTCTTAGAACACCCAGTAAAAAGTGTGTTACAGTAATCAGTTATACATGTAACAAATTCATGGACAAGTTTCTCTGCATTTTTGTTGTGACTAGGTCTAAATTTAGCAATATTCCTCAGATGATACAATGATACCTAGGTTTTGTACTTCAGGTCTAATATATAAGTCAGTTTACTAATAAGTCAAAGAAGCTACTGGTGCATCTCCAAAAAATTAAATATATTGAAATAATATAATATCTTGTTCACAAGTTCATACAAAAATTTATAACAGTTATACAGGTATATATATTATATTCATATATATGTATATTTCAAGCCTTTATTTTTTATGTTGATACTGTTTGATTAAGAACGTATTTATATTCATATTCATATTCTAATAGTACATAGTACATTTGAATTTACTTTCATGGAGTAAACATGAATTACTCTCTGCACCTGTAGAGGGAGACCAGGAGCATTTATACCAATGAGGGCTCCTTGCTGCTCTTGGGGGCAGCTGTGGCATAAAGGTTAGAGAATGAATGAAGTTACACTTATATAGGGCATTTCTAGAAACCCGAGAATGAGTCAGTACTCTTCACAATCACACACTGGTAAGAAGTGACAATTATTCACAGCATACTCTCCACTAGAAATGACTGTCCACCTGAAGAACTGCATTGATCACTAGGGTGGGTTCATCCAGGGCATAGAGACATACATGTAAACTCCACCCTGATTGAAGGTTGAACCCCCGGAGCTGGGAGGTTCATACAGCCCTAGAGAAGTTGATATATATATATATGTGTGTTTCTTTTTTTTCTTTTCATGGGAGAGGCCTAGTTGACCCTACTTCTTTTTGCATGTGGCACATTATACACGTTTTTTATGCATGCACAAGGTTTGTGTTTTTTAAAATTCTATTGGTGTGTTTGTGTCTGTGTGTGTATACAGACCCTGCTGGAGTCTCAGTACTGGTATTACATGTTTGAGATGAGTTTTTATGGGTCTCTCTTGTTCAGTGTGGCAGTGGACATAAAACGCAAAGTAAGACATCATTCCACCACCTCTTTATCACTGTATCACATAAGCACACTTTGTAAATGTAAATGAACTCTGAATTTACATTTGTTTTCTCTTTCAAAAACCAGTCAGGGCTGAAACATACTTAGAATTTCAATGGAGTCAATGGACTGAGCTACACTGCGATTAGCTAATTAGAGGGATGTTTGTAAATGCATTTTAATGGCATCCCAGAAATAATGAACTCAAAATGGGACAATTATGCAAATAGGTTTGTATACAGTCTCATGCAAATGTTTGGTTGCCCCAGTCAAATGACAAATTATTGTTGATGTTAGTGTAAATAAGCCAGCAAATCAAACATATGTAGTGACTTTCTGCGCATTCTAGTTATTTACTGAATTTAACATTTATAACATTTTACAACAGCCACATTATGACTGTCTGTGTGTCAGTGAGTGAGAGAGGAGGCCCTATGCTATCTGTGCTAGTTTATCATGTTTCTTTGGGCTTGAGGTTATAGAGCTGCTCAGGGTGTCTTATCTAAAATGATATCATATCTTGCCTGTTACAGATCAAAGTCTCTGTCTCTGCAGGATTTTAAGGAGCAGCTGGTGCATCACTGGGCAACTCTGACTCTACTGTCATTCTCTTGGTGTGCAAACTACATCCGCATTGGAACTCTAGTCATGCTGGTGCATGATGCCTCTGATGTTTTACTAGAGGTATGAAAAAAAGAGAAAGACTCCATGAATTTTTATAAGTGATTTTCCCAGTAAAAAGTAAAAGTAAACTTTTGCTTTCCAAGCCTAGTAAGTGTGCCCAGAGTGGTTGACAATTCAATTCTCTCATTGATGATGAAATATAGAGCCAACCTTCCTAATGTTAACTCTCCTGTTGGTTGCTGCAGAGAAGTTTCTGACTGGCTGCTTTCTCCCTTGCCTGCTCATCAAGCTCTGCCATACTTTAATGATGAGTTGGGAAGTTGAAAATGGGGTGCCAGGGTGGTGATGGGGACCATACATCACCCAACAGCCTGACCCCATTAATGGTTATCACTGAATGCTATGGTCCAAAATCTAGTAGAAAGCCTTGATGGTTATTCCAGCAAAAGCAAGATAAACTGTTTTATTATCCTTGATTTCTGAAGAAACAATGAATGAACAGGTGTCTCAATACTTTTGTCAATGAAATGTACATATCAGTTTCAAAGTTATTAGTCTTAGAATTAAAAACTAAGTAATTGTGTTTTATCTGATTTTGTGGTCAGTCTGGGAAGATGTTTAATTATGCAGGCTGGGAGCGAGCCTGCAACTGCACCTTCATCCTCTTCACGCTTGTATTCATGGTGACCAGGCTAGTCATCCTTCCTTTCTGGTATGTATGAACAAGAAATGGTCAAGCAGAATAAAAACAAATGTTGTGTTTCAGTTTCATTTTTAATGTTGAAACCTATGTGCTTCAGGTTGATCCACTGCACATGGGTGTATCCCCTAGAGCAGTTTAAACCATTTTTTGGCTATTATTTCTTCAACGCCATGCTGATGGTCCTATTGCTGCTACACATTTTCTGGGCCTTCCTTATTCTACGCATGGTCAAAAAGTTCTTCTTTGGAGAAGTGAGTGAGCTCTACTCAAATATTATGCAACTGTAATATAGAGTAAGATCATTCAAAATCTTATTCTTCCTCTATGCAGATGAAAGGAGATGAAAGAAGTGATCCGGAAGAGGAGGAAAGTCTGGATGAAGATCACAATCATAAGCATTTTAATGGCTCTTCCAATGGACTCTCTAATGGACACTGACAGCCATCCGAGGCGTACAAGTCCTTCAGTGTCAAGCACCTTTATGTCCATATTGGACACTATCACTCATGAACTAATCCAGTGTATTCATAGCCTTTCATTTTTATGTGTGAACTGGTTTAAATACTGGTTTAATACGTGTAGCAGTCCCGTGATGCCTCCTTTTCATACTTTTTGGTTTTACCTCCTAATGTAGCCTCCATAGTTTTCCACCTCTTCCCTCATCCTCTTCAGCCTCTCACCGCCTACAATTATGAAACAGCTCCTCCTACTGGGTCCTGAAGAGGAGTGCTGTTGCATTTTTAAGACATACTCTTACCATGTTTTCAATAGATCTGCCATTACAAATTAATATAAGAGGGTAGCAAATGTCCCTTTAGCTCAATAAAGCACAAATAATTTGCCTCTTGATTCAGTGCTGAATGTTAAGGTTGCTTTATTGTCTCTTGTGGGAGAAAAGTTCAGGACAGAAAGAATCACTGTATGAAAAATTGTTTAGATAAATATTAATATATATAAACAAACTGTACTTTACAAGCTGAATATGAATGCACAATTCTAATAAATATAATCACATTTAATTAAAATGAAGCTCAATCAGAACATTTCAAGATGACATTCAAGAACATTTCATTTCAGTGATATCTATTACACATTACAAATGAACTTTGCTGTTCAATATTACAAAATTACTGGAATTTTACATGTATAACATTTTAATATATCATGTCATATAAGACAAGATGAAAGTATTTAACAGTATGGTTATTAACAGATAATAGTCATTTAGAATGACTGTCCTCACAGATCAGACACTCCATGTGCTCTTTAGGATTTCAGTGTACTCCTGGTCAGTGGGCACTTCGATGCTAAGTCCCTCATAGTAGTCCTCAAACGCAGCATAAGGCACGTCTCTCACGGCCCTTAAATCCCCACATATACAAGTCAGGAAATCCATTTTTGTCCCCACATCTATGAAGCAAATATAAAAATGACTCATAAGCAACAGTCATGCACTGATCTTTGTTTTTAGCAACCCTTTCGAACTAAGGCTTTATCAAATTGTGCCAAAGAAACAAATACTGGACATTTTAAATATGTCACAAATCCAGTTCTAATACAGATTTAAAGAATATAATTTATTATCCTGAGTGGTCAAATAGTTGACTTGTGAAATGTTTGTGGTGGTTTGAACATGAGAGAGTTATAATGAAATACACTAAATACACTACCAGTCAAAAGTTTGAACACATCTACTCTCTTCAAACTCTGTTTTGTGTATTTAAAAACACATGGCCAATAGGCACGGCCAATAAACAAGGACCTCATCCCAGTTAGTACACCTTAAAGCAGGGGCTCCCAACCTTTTCCACATCACAGCCCTTTTTAAATAAAATAGTTTTTGTCTTTTAAATGCTAAAACTGAAAACATAGGAACAATAGCTTAAAAGAAACAGCATGTCTTCTTCAAAACATCTGTCTTAAATATACTTCACAAATAGGAGCAAAAAAGATGTGTTACTAACAACAGATGGCGCATCTAGTTAGAAAAAGTGCACTTTATGCTTCTCTCTAAAAGCTGTCTCTGTATGTAAGACCCAATGTTGACAATCTGTCTACTTATATTATCACATCAGATTTCATGTAGTCTGGGTTGTACTTGTGGAAGATTTGGGTTTTTTTTGTTTTGAATGTTACCATTCTTTCTTCTTTCCAAATCTCAGGTTAGTTAGTTGTCTGCATCCGGTGCTCACAGCTGTGTTGGCTCAAACTGATTATGTTTAATTTGCCTTGTGTTAGTTCTGCAATATATTATTTGTATATTTCTACTTTGCTTAATTATTGTTTATAGTTTGAACACAATTTTACCTATACTAAATCAAACATTTTCACATAGACTTTTATGATAATTTTATATTTAATTAAAGTGACATTAATAGCCCAATAGGGACAACTGCCTCCCCCTGAGGATGGGTCTGCAGAGCACTAGAGAGTGCTTCACGGCCCACTGTTGGTCCCTGTCCCAAAGGTTGAGAAACCCTGCCTTAAAGGATATGCTAAGTGAAAAATCTAACCCACATGATTGATGACTAACCCCAGATGCAGTCAACTGGCCAAGATATATTTGGTATTTGAAGTTTGTTGCTTTAGTTTAGAAAGTCAAATTCTGTGCTAACATTGGTGACTGGACTTAAGACAGTCACCAATCTCATCTCTGTAAATACACAGCCAAAAAAGGTGTCTCAAAAAATGCATTCAGATCTTCATTTGTTTAGAATATGGTGTACCTTACTATAAAAACAACAATGAAACTATCTGCAGAACTAAGTAAGGCAGCTATTCTCAGTAATTGTTGAGCTCAAAGGTATCTCAGATATATCCATGATATTTTAATGGTGACTGTTCAGGGTTTTTTTAGCCACATTACCCAACATATCCTATAAATAGTCAGCTCGCTAATTAGAGGAGCTATAAATTAGAAATATTTTGAACATATGGTACATCAGTATATCAGTATAATGTATGTATTGCCACATTAACCACATATAAAATGGTGTGTGTGTACAGTGAAGATACTGATGCTGACAGCTATATAAAAACATTCATCATGGCTTTGCATAAGAATACTGTACTAGTGTATCTCAAAATTACAATATTGTGTAAATATTTCTTTGGGTTCATGATTTCATTCAAAAAGAACTGTCATATGTTTCATATATATTATATGTAAGTGAAATATTTCATACTTTTGATCAGACTTATAGCTCATCTTCTCAGTATTTGAATATTTAATTCTGAGTTTGAATAAATTACTAATCAGAATGTATCAACATTAAAACAAAAAGCCTTGAAACATTGAATATAAAATATATGTCAGTTTACCTTTTTGAAATAAATTATGAAGATGGTATGTGACATTTAAAATGCAATAATCTCACCAAACTCCAGCTGCAGGGATGGTTTGGCTGAGTAGAATTTCTCAATGTCAGTCAGAGGAACTGATCCAGTTTTATTTGGGTCCAGTTTAACATAAACCTGGAATTAACAGAAAACCCCAGAACACCACTAAGTCCATCTGATCTGATATGCAGTTGCTTATGTGCTGAAAGCTAAAGACTGATTGTGACTGTGAAGTATCTGCTCCAATACCTTCATGAAAATGGCTTTTCTGGTCTCATTCATCTCCCCGGTAACAGCACGCATCATCTCAGTGTAGTCCATCAGTGGATCTCCCTGCTGGTCCACAATCCTCCACACAGCATCAAAGTCCTGACACACAGACATTGCATTGCATTATGTGCCTGTCATTGTCCTGAAAATGATGATCATTGATTGAGACTTTCTACTTGCTATTTACTCATTCATTTATGCTTAGTGCTGTTGTTTTGATTGTCTTGTTCTGTTATATTCACCTGTGGGCTAAGACTCAGTTCCTCCAACAGACATTCTCTGAGCTTCTCCCTGTTTTTAAGGCCATTCCCTTTTACGTCTATGCTCTGCAGTCTTCTCCCTAGACCAGTCAGAGTTTGGATGGCATGACCCCTCAACCTATCACGTACAGCAGCTGCAATAGATCAAACAAAGATTTGTTCAAATCAACTGAATCCAACCATTAATTTATGTAAAGAATGACTAAAGTAAGCTGTAGACAGCGTAAAGGATCTGTCTTATTGTTTCTCTTTTTTATGTGAGTAAACTAGAGAAGCCTAACCTTGAATTTCCCTTAGGGTCTTCTGATCATTGATTTCTTCATCAGAAATGCAATTTTCAGTGTCTCCACACTGGGCCCTGTTAGAAATGTATCTTTTGTGATCAATGAATTCAGGTATTTAAATTAAAACCAAATGCAAACACACAGCTTGTCTCGTAAAGATATATTACCAATAGATTAAGCTAGAGTGGTATAAATCCCCCAGTACTGAGCTGTGGAGCAGTGGAACAGTGTTCCTTGGAATGGTGGTCTCTACCTAGTACTTTTGGGATGAGCTGGGGAGAGGGGGATTAGGTGGGGTGGTGATCATGTAATATCCTGATCTCACTAATGCTCTTTTTTGTCAATGCAATCAAATCCTCACAGTAATGCTCAAACTATAGCAGAAAGCCTGTCTGGACAGCACAGGAATAAACTCCAAACAAAAGCAGGATAAAATAAGATAAAATAATCCTTTATCAATCCCCACACAGGGGGAATCTTTTTAATACCATTGGTTTTGGAAGGAACAGTGAATGAGCAGGTGTCCCTGTGCTTTTGTCTTAAGCAACCACTTTGGCACAGGTTTTTTATTGCTTACACACAGCTTGTAGAATCTCTTTAGGTAAACACTGGCAAATGAAGAGAAGTTCTGTACACCCAATAACAAGCATCAGTTGTAGGGTATAAAGCTCCTCAGCATTGAGTTGTGGAGCACTGCAACTGGGTTTCCTGCTGCTGGTCCATCTAGCAGTGCAATTGAATTCTCACAGCAATGTTCCAACATCTACTGCAAAGCCTTTCCAGATGAGCAAACATATGTTACAATACACTTTAATCCTCTTAATACCATAAGACATGTGGGGATGAGATGGTGTCTACACACTTTTGGACATACAGTGTCATGCATTCTTCATTTATGTCACTGTGTTGCATTGCTTGTTTACATACATTAACATTTTCTTGGACTCTTCATCCACATTAGTAACTCTCAGAGTCAGATATGGATGCTTTCTCAGGTTCTCAGAGAGGTGTGGTACATCTGTAGTGAAGTGCAAATCAATGCCCTGCATAATGTACACAGAGGGAATTTGAGCATATTAGTCTGTGTTTGTGAGGGGGCAGAGAAGGGAAGAGAAATGCTACTGCTTCTGCAGCTACTAATGATAAGTTCATAATACCTGTGACAGGTCAGCTAGACGGTAAGGCCTCCCTCGCGTCCTATAGACACCACGGGGAATAAAGGGCAGAGCACTACACCTGCAACATTCATACAAAGCACAATGAACACTCCAGTATTTACCTGCCCACACCCAGACACTGTACAGCATTCATTTTACATTCCAGTGAAAGTAAAAAACCTGTTTTTCCCAAAGCTGCGGTACTCATACACTGTCAGTGTTTGATCATGTATGAAGAAGAACCCAATGAGCTCTCGACACGCCTCACGTCCACATCTGTTGAAGAATGCACAAACAGGCAGATAAAGAAAACACTGATCATTACATATTTACTAAGTCAATTACAATTAAATATTCAACCCTTAAATACAGTAAGGATTTATACATTTAGATTTCAAATGTGATTGGCATCAAGGATTCACAGAAATATCAAGAGACTTTGAGGAAGAATGTTAATGCCTTCTGTGGGGCACTTGAACCTTGATGTCTTATTCACCATTATGATATGTTTTTAAAATGCATTCCATTGTCCGTGTAAACAAACAAATGTGAAATTTTGGAATCTTAAAAACTGTGCAAGTTTAAGAACATTTTTTCTTCTCAAGAGCAGATGGTGAAGGAGGCACAATGATCCCAAGCACACTTCCAACTTGCTTGGTCCAAGGCTTGAAGGGATTAGAGGAAAGCAATTCAGAGCTGGAAGCTTTTGCATAAGAGGAATGAGCAAATATCTTAATCTTATAAATAAATATCTTAATAGTACACCTGAAGCTGAAAAGCAGTAGACATAAATATTTGTCAAAAGAACCAGATGTTTTTCTCAAAATGATGTCAACTGATTTTCATTTTCATTAACAAACATCAGTTGGAAAGACAAGTGAGCAACTGTGCCAGACTATTGTTCCTGTTTTTCTAACTTCCTCAGTCTTTTCAGTAATGCCACTTCAGTCCTGATGGCTTGGTCCCTCCGCTTACCCAGAGTTGAGTTGCTTTTCAGGTGCTTCAGGATAACAAAGCTAAGTGGAGTTAGTTGTGAGAACATATGCAACAATATGGCACTAATATAGATACTGTGAATGGCTTGTTTACTACACATACACAAATACAAACTGTCTTAAACGCACGGCATCGCCTCATGCATACCTTGATAAAATTCTGGCATGGAAGCAGAGTTTGTGAGATAAAAGGTTCTCTGTTAAAGACTTCTGAGTTTTCACCCTATAAACACAAACATGAGGCAAAATAAGTACAATAAATCAGTATCTGAGTCTGTAAGTGTGTAAAAGTGTGTATTTGTGCAGGACAAGGATTGTGTATAGCATGTATGTATTTGTGTGGGAGGACAGCAGGGGGTGTGTTTGTATTTTACATGGTGTGGTGGAGAGTTCTTCTATGACGTGCTGAAACATTGAACTGGTTTGCAGCGTTCTGCTCTGGGTCACTGATGACAGCCCTGCAAAACCAACACAAAAACCTCTATTACATTAGTAGTGCTTCGCAAAAAAAAAAGAATATTGTGAAAAGGTACACTTGTGTTCATAATTTCTTTGGAAAAGGTACAATATTTTATATTCATTACATGTAATGTGAAATATTTCCAAGTTTTTTTGTTTTACGTTTAGTTTGTTTTACTAAATGCAATGAATACATCATATGAGAGTTTACCTTTTTGAATGAAACAAAAATATTTTTACAAAAAACATTTAATGGATTTGTGTACTAATAAGCATCACAGTTCATTTTCACATGGCCATTTTCCATTCTCCAACGCGAAAGAGAATAGGAGTGAAAGAGAAAGCAACTAACCTGGAGAGCTGATCCACCATCATTTGTTCAATCACACATTGTTTTTTCTTCTCCAAATTCAGTCCCTCCTATAAACATACATTTTAATCTACATCAGACCAAATAAACGATTCACATGAAAACAAACACTGACATGCAGATGTGTTAAAATATCTATATACACTAGAACCCTTTACAATGTTCAATATTTCTGCATAAATTAAACCTGAACAATAAGCTCACTACACTGGAAAAGGTTACAAATTCACAGAAAAAACACAGAGCCCCAAATTAGCTCTGGTTGATTAGATGATGTGCAAAATGTACTGTAAGTATATGGATAGTATTTGAATCATGGTTTTAAAAAAAATCTGCCACTACTGATTTATTTTGCATGTCAAATAAATGTAAGTATATATCAATGTGAAAATGCCTTTAAATGTTGTGATATTTTCATCAAATTTCATCTCATCCCTAACTGTAATCCAATATAATCAACTCATTCCAGGTATTAATCATGGTTTGAAAATCAATATGATGAACGTTTGGGACAGGATTTTTCCAGGTCCAGTTTCCGAAATATCGGGTTGAAGTTATTGCTCCTTCAGGCTAGTTATGCAAAGGTTCACATACTTTTGCCCTAGTATTTAATGTTGGATCATTTTGCTTACTGAGTGTTTTATAACTGG
>CM067508.1:22288116-22355616 GCA_034509495.1 Acestrorhynchus altus
CTAAGCTCCCCCTACAGTTGTGAAGTGTAGTTCACAGTTACACCAATGCCATAAATACAGACCATGCTTTGAGCACCCTCTTTTTTAACAAGCTGAAAGAAACAGAGGTGACATCTGATGTGAAAGAAGCATGTGGACAGAGGTAATATTACCGGATTCTACACAAAAACAAATCAGGTTATGCACCTTTACGCAATGCCAGAGAGAGGTCTCATGCAGTTCCACCGAAGTTCCTTGATGCAGTAACATTATTCCAGCCTGGACTGGGAATGGTAGAGGTGCCATTCTCCTTGTTACAGTCCTTGTTACATGATTTTGAAGCTGTTATTTTAAGGCATAATTACTATATAATGTTTCTTTAAGGTACATTCCACTAAACCTTACCCTAACCCTAATCCTACACTAGCTTTGCTCCTAATACTATTGAGAAGCAGCAGATTTAATAAAACATACAGGATTGCCCAAATCAAATATGACCTTAATTTCACATGGAGTTAAGTGACATTAGTTTGACCATATGTGTGTATGTGTGTCTCTACACAGACCTGGGATGATGCTCTGGCGAAAGGTGCACGCTCTTGGGCCAGACACTGCAAGGCTTCCCATAATCCTGTTCTCCAGCATTTGGGCCAGGCCCACCCTGAGTTCCGGCGAGTCGGCGAGAACATCTGGTTGGGGGCTCCATACTCAGCATTTACAATAGAGTCAGCCATCAACAGCTGGAACAAAGAGGGCGCTGACTACACATACCGAAACCGCAGCTGTGCCAGGGTCTGCGGCCACTATACACAGGTTTGCACCAGCAGACTGTATTCACAGTCAAACAAAATTCCTGGTATCTCCAAAAAGATAACTTGACAGGAGAATGAAAAAGTTTCTGAACTTCCAATGGACCAAATGTAGAATGTAGAAAGATGTTATTCCAAGTCACGTTGGAGCATTTCTATTGGTCCATTCATTATGAAATGATGACAGAAACTGTCAGATTCACTTTATGACAGATGGTGTAAATTGCAAAAATGGAGATACAGTACACAGTACACAGTGTGACTAATTTATCCTTTTCTCATTGCTCTGAATGTGATCTGTTGTGTGTGTTTCAGCTAATGTGGGCAACCAGCTACAAACTTGGCTGTGCCGTCCATGTTTGTTCTGGTGGGATTGACAATTTCTCCACTCATTCACAGTCGACTATTTTTGTGTGTGACTATGGTGATGGGTAAGTACCATTTTCAACGTTTTGAGTTTTAATTGTAGTAAATAAAACCTAGTTGCATACACAGTTATACATGCTACAACTAGTAGGAGATAAAATATAAAGAAATAAATATTAAAATAAAATAAAATGTTTATAGACATAAATATACCTATGTGTATATAGAATACTGTGGAAAAAGCTCCTTATCTGAGCAGTTTTTATTTGTGTTCCACTTTACTGTATTCATATTTACCTGCATCTGTTTTAGTGTGATGAGTTTCTACAATAACTTCATAAGAGAAATTCTTTAAAATATTGTGCTTAGGTGTGTATAAATCCATAGTACTGTGTATATTGTCACTGTTAAACATGTATCTCCAAAATGGCAACTTTACAGGAGAAGGCAAAATGTTTATTTTATTGATTTTAGAGCATTTTTATTGATCTATTAATTCAAAATTATTTACAAAGTGAACAGAGCATCTAGAGTGTCGTGAGTTTTGATTGATTTGATTTGCCTCAGACTGATTGAATTTTTGATTGATGTTATGATGGTTTTCATTGGACAGCAGCAGTTTATGAAATATATAGACAATATACATTTTTAAACTAAACTGGGCAGCTAGTGTGCAATGTAATATATACATTGCAAATTTGCAAACTTCTTGGTTCAATTTTAAATGGAGTTTTCTTTGTTGTAAATCTCAGTGGTCTTTCATGATTATGGCACAGAAGACAACAAGCCAAATAGATTTGTGTTGCCTTTGTCTTTGTGGAAGCTTCACACAACCATTAATGAGCAGCAGAGTTAATAAGGAGTGTTTTTGTTTATTAGTCAGAACCCCTGGAGATATATGACTTATACTGTTGTTCTCATAGTAATATCATTATTTATCTGTTCTGTCTCAGCGGAAACGTATTTGGCTTCCCTCCGTATATAATGGGCGTGGCCTGCAGCAGCTGTGGTAAAGAGAAATGCAAAGATAAACTCTGCAGTAAGGATATTCACAGCATATTTTTCATTTCACATTATGCTTTCCTATGGAACTGGTATTCTGTACATCCTGTCACTATGTTTTTATGTATTATTTATATGTGTATACTCATGTTTTCCACAGCTGATCCAATTCGTGACAAACCTAAAAGTATGTATAGCCTACTGACTCATACACCAGTGAACTAATAGTGACACAACTCCACTTCCATGCACAGTACCCTCCTAATCCCACTTTTCTATCTTTAACTTCTATCATATGTTTAATTAATTAAACAAAGCTAGGCCCTATTATAACATTGCTCCTATTAATGCTTCTGATAAAAAAGGCTGCCATTCCTCACTCTTATAACCAAAGAATACCTCAAATTTACATTGTTTTCATTGTACTTACCTACTACCTTACATTTTATAAAAAAAAAAAAATAAAGGTGCTTCGGTTGGTTCAACAACATTTGACTCAATTAAGAACCATGTTTGTAATAGAGATGTATGAGTGTGAAGAACCTTTTCAAAATGAAATCAATTGATGTCATAAAGCATATTTACAGAAATGAAAAATAAGATGATCAACAACATGCACAAAACAAAAACATACATTGTTGATAAGGGGACACTGGACCATCCATGTCTGTTGTAATGCTCAAGTGTACTGGAATAGTGACATGATCGTTTGATGGTGGTCAAAATAGTAACAGTAGCAGATAATTAGGTGCAATCATGTAAATTTCGACATAGTCTGGTAGTCTGGCAGGTGAGCAACTAGTTCAATCAGGGAGGGAAACTAGTCCAAGTCCAGTAGCTGGAAGGTGGGCAGGCAGTGTGAATGGGGTGGCAGGGGAGTTTGAGGTCCATCTCAGATGGGGTTGCAGGAAGCCTGAAGTCAGCCTCTGAAGGGGTGTTGGGGAGCGCAAGGTTAGCCTTCCGTCAGTCGGTAGGTTATCATCAAACATAATCATGGTTCTTTCCCTAGAACAAAAAGTGGTTCTCCTATGGTATTGCTCAATGAATCATTTGAAGTACCCTTATGATGTGTATGATTTACCCATGACCTATGTTTATGCTGTTTAGATTAATCTCTGTTCTTCTGCAGGGTATGACTGGTCACCTGGTTGGGATCTTGTCCCAAAGTCGTCAGCTCAGAAGCTTCCTTGCTGGTTGACCAGCACTGGACTGCAGCTGCCCATTGGATTGTGCTGGCTTCTGTACATTTATGCAACACAGTGAAGTCACCCAGCAAACCCAAATCTGGAAAACTTTTTTCAGCCTTATGTCAATGCTTTTGAACTTCTCACCAGTAAAAAGGGGAATGTTACGAAGGCATAGCACTATGCTAAGTCAAATGTGTGGCATCCTCCCTGCTGTAAATGACTGATGCATCAACATTACATTGTAAATTGCATCTTAGTGCCTGTCTTATTCATAGATCATATGAAACTTTTAAACTTTCCTATTCTCACATTTAAAAATAAATACAACCAGTATATTTCTCCACGTGTCAATGTTCTACCTGCTATGTCCCAATGTCCCACATACACGGGGCTGTGTATGTGCAAGAACACAATCCAATACAGTGGCTATATATATATATATATATATATATATATATATATATATATATATATATATATATATATAATTTCTTGAATTAAACTGTCATAGTATACAAAACACCATCATCAGCATGAGTACTCAAAGGTTTATTTTTTATCTAATCAGAACAGTGGTATCTGGCAACTGCTTTGTAACCCAAAATGAAGCACTGTGCCACCAATCTGAGTGAGCTCTGTCTGTCAGGGTCAGTCTGACTGATTCATAAATTGTACAGCTTTCCATGCATCATAAAGCTTAAAAGCATAAGTCCTTAAAATAGTACCTCAGGTATGTTCTGCTTTCATAGACTGTATGTCTAGTGCCAGTAGCTTCTGCACTATTTAAGGTGGAACAGCTTTGTTAGAAATTGGCACATTCTGAATTTAATGTCTGACATTTTATATTTATGAGGTTTTATTTTTCAGATGCATGACTGACAAAGCAGTTTAAAGGAGCAAGCATGTGTGACCAATTTACATTGATTAACAAAGGTGTTGCTGTGTCTCAGCAGTGATGTAGAGATTCTCAAAACCTAGTGAGCTACCTATCGAGAGAGCTTATTAGGTTTTGAAACAGATCATCACTGTTTGCTGGGGGAAGCAGGTTGGATGAAGTAGTGGAATTCAAGCTGATTGTTGCATCACATTCAAAGATGAAGCTTCTATGCTAAAGATTTTAAAATATTGCAATACTTAAATATTTCAATATATCTTTATACCCCGACCTGGTAATTCATGAAACATTCATGTCAATTACTTTGTTCTTTCTTTCTTGCTTAAAGTCACAATTTCTGTGACCTGTGAATCACTGTTTCAGAAATTAATTAATGACTTCTGTGCATCCCCTTGATTTTGCTGTCTCCATGGCGATGGTTGTACATATAGCACTCTGTAGGCAGAGCTGTGAGAAGAGCATGAACACAGATGAGTCATGATCTTTAAAAGCTGCCGGTTAGTACTTCTGAGCAATCACTCAATAATCCAGTGTTTTCAGAGCACCGACGATTTCAGACTGACTTCACATTCCTTTGTGTTTGGGACATAATGTCTTTGAGAGCCACTCGGTACAACTTGACTGTATTCTTATTAAACTGAAAGAGAAAAGCATGGCTGTTTGAAAAGCAGCCATAATAACACAAACACACACAGAATAGGACTGTTCAAACGTGTGTGTGTGTGTGTGTGTGTGTGTGTGTGTGTGTGTGTGTGTGTGTGTGTGTTTGAGGGGGTTGGGGGGGGGTGAAATCTAACAAGGTTATCCCAGGGCATATGACACTCATTTTTGAGATGACCAAACAAAAAATAAGACTTGAGACTTGGGCCTGTGTTTGTTCCAGGGGGCTTTCTGTACTTTTGCATTGAGGTTCCACGGATAGTGTGTGGCAATCTAATATGTGAGTGGTTTCAGCAACTACGTCCAGATTTTTAATCTGATTTGGTTTACAAAGGTGTCTTTGTGTGTGTGTATGTGTGTGTGTGTGTGTGTGTGTGTGTGTGTGTAGAGTAAGATGGAGAGAGAGAGAGAGAGAGAGAGAGAGAGAGAGAGAGAGAGAGATTGAACATGTGGGTCAAGCTCATTGATGTCACGAGAAAATCAACAGGACAGAGTTCAGTTCCGCCTCACTCTGTCAGTTTGAGGGCTGAAGGACTATGAGCTGCACCTCACTGGCCAGATGTTCTAGACAAACCTTTATGGATCAGAGCTTCTGGGGAAACTTCATGATGCCTGGAATGAACAAGAGCATTTAACTGGATCTAAATCACAAGGACTGGTATGTAGGAGTGTGAGTGTAGTAGAACTCATCTGTGGGCCGTGGCACCTTGCTGTGAGTGATCAGCTGGAGCGGAGTGATCATCATCATCATCATCATCATCATCATGGTCTCGCTGGTCGCTGGAGTAACCTTGGTCGTGTTGGTTTCCATGGTGACACTAGACTTAGTGTGTGGGGGACAAGAGGGAGGCGAGGACTCACGACTCGCACACACTCATCTCACACATACTCAGCGGCATTACACGCCTCAGACTGGAGGAGCTCGGAGCACGACGTTCAAGCACATTCAGAGGACTGCACGTTTCGACATATTTCAAAACAATGGCATATTTGAGGGCAGTGATTACAACATCAACTTGGTTGATGCTGAATCAGCTGCTCTATATCATGGGCATGAAGACAATGAAGCCAAGCTTAAGAGTGAAGATTTGGATATTGTCATGTTACAGTCTCATGCTATTGAAATCTCGGTACACCTCACTGATGATGAATGCAATGAAGTGGACTGTAACAGTAACATTATTTTAGATGGAGATGCTGAGTCTAAGCAGAGCAGCATAGCTGAGTTTAATGGAGCTGTGAAGAATACCCAGCACTCTGATGGGCCATTAGGCAGCTCTCTATTGGATGAAACAAATGAACCAAAATCCAATAAGGGCCCTAATGTGCTGACACATTCTGGCCCAGTCTGTGGACTCACCTTGGACAAAGCTCATGTGTTCTATGGCATTCCGTATGCAGCCCCCCCTGTAGGCCCAAATCGGTGGACCCCTCCTAAACCTGTGTCACCATGGACCCAGCCATACGATGCCACATTTCCTCGGCCTGCATGTATGCAAGCATGTGCTGGGGAGTTTTCTGAGATGTGTCCTCATAAGGTAACTGTCCACCTTCCTTTTTCGACTCATATGACATTCACATTTCTCCCCCTGCTAATTGCACTTGACTGAATGACTACAAAATACAAATCCCTCCATACATAAATACATTTTTAGATGTTAATCTTTTAAAGCCTGAACCATTAAATAAATGCCAGGAAGTTGAACTTTGATAAAACAACTTAGATTGCACACAGGTGGAATTCATTTCACTAAGCATGTGACCTCTGAACAAAATTGGTTGCATCAGAACTATTTAGGGGCTTCATAGCAAAGGGATGTTTCTCATTTTTCATTTATTAAATCTCATTCAGATTAAAAAACAAACAAACAAACAAACAAAAAAAACATTTAAATACAGGTTGCAATGTAACAAAATAGGTTAAAAGAACACTTTCGCGAGGCCCCGTTTCAACATATGATAAATATATATCAGATTTCCATATGGGGTTATAGCATGTCATGTGTTTGGTTGATTTCTATACATTTTATTCATCACATAAACAGATAGTGTTTAAATTTGCTAAATTTAACTCTGTAATGGATTAGTCATTTATTTTCATTAAACCAAGAGTGCTCAAAACTTCACATACCTTTATGTTGATTCTGACGCTATCTGGTATCAAAAAGAACAAATGACAAATTCAGTTTTCAGAATTCTGCTGCTTTTTGATATTGCTTAAAAACTTGACATGTTTTAGCTGGTTAGCTCCATTTGCAAGACGGTATTGATATGAACTTTGTAAATAATGTTTACCTGACCTATACATTTAGGAGCTTATGTTTCTCTGTATTTAGATAAGTGAGGACTGCTTGTATCTGAATGTGTTTGTTCCACTGAGTGTGGACCTGTCAAAGCCAAAGGTCACAGCTCTGCCTGTCATGGTGTGGATTCATGGAGGCGATTTCATTGCTGGCTCTGCCTCTAAACCTCTGTATGATGGACGTTTCATTAGTAACTACAGCAACACTCTGGTAGTAAACATGGAGTATCGCTTAGGTAAGCCTCACATCACATACCCACCTCATCATCTATAATGGTCTTAATATAAGTATACTGTGTGAAGTATACTGTGTATAAATGTATAACTGTAAACAGTTACTCTTTAGCCACTGGTAAACATTATTTGAGTTATTTGGGTCACTTCATTAAATATTAAACAGGATGCAAGCTTGAGTCTTGAGGAAAACTCCATGAGCACAACTTGTAGAGAAAGCCTGGAGAATAACTCCAACCAGACTGCCCTGAAGGTACAGTTCCACACAGATGGAAACATCAAAGAGGAAATGGCCTTCTAGGAACAGTGGTTTAAAATAAAAGTCACTTGGTTTTCCAATTTCCAATTTGCACCCAGTAGCTAGTACATCCCCACCACCAGTTCTGCAAGACTGAACGAGCTGACGTGTTTCCTCAGATAACACATCACTGGAGCTCAACATGCTTGGGCTAGAACACAAACACGAGTTCAATTACATCTGCTAGACCAGTCTTTCACATTTTGAATATACAGTATGTGGTAGTGCAGTGTAATCCATATGTGCATGCATGTATCTGTATAGAGTATTTCTGTTAGCTGATGTAATGTCATGTGTCATGGATTTCATACAGGAGCATTTGGGTTCCTTGTGACAGGAAAAGACCCTCGGAGCTCTGCAGTAGGAAATTATGGAATTCTGGACCAGCAGGCAGCCCTGCAGTGGGTGCAAAAAAATATTGCAGCTTTTGGTGGAGATCCAGCCAAGGTGAGGGTGCTGATAATGATAGTGAGATGGGCAGTATAAAAATATGATATTGTTATTTGCAATCTTTTGTTTCTGGTGCATTGCATTGTGTCTGATACGTCTTACTTACAAAACTAGTCTGATTCATATTGTAAATACTGTGTGTAAGTGCATTCAAGCACACTATGTCCAAATGTGTGGATACCCCTTGTAATGAATGCATTCAGGTACTCTAAGTTGTACCCATTGCTAAAACAGATGTGCAAATGCACACACACACACACACACACAGCTTGTCTAATTCTTGTAATATTGTAGAAGTATAGAAGTATAGAAGTACTGGAGCAGATAAACTTACTGGCACCATTGCCCTGTGTGGGTTAGACGGGTATAATACTCCCCAGCAATGGTCCAAAACCTAATAGAGAGCCTTTAGGGGACAATAGAGGCAGTTTCTCCACAAAATTCAGGCTAAATAATTTCAGAAGAAACCATGAATGTGTCCCAAGACATTTGTCCAAATAGTGTATCACCCACTATTAGGTGGTGGTGGCAGTGGTTCTGCATCTCATATGGATATGCATATGTATGTAGGTGACTCTGTTTGGTGAAAGTGCTGGAGCCCAGTCAGTTTCGTTGCACCTCATGATGCAGATCAGTGAGCCACTGTTCAGGCATGCTGCTATTCAGAGTCAGCCATTCTCCATCCCACTCAAAACAAGGTAGCCCACCCACACATACTGAATACATGCAGCTTTAATAACCCAGTTAATTCCATTCTGATGACAATAATGATGATGGTGTTATTACAGATTTGATGCTATGAAGTTGGGCAGGGACTTTGTAAAGCTAACTAACTGCTCAGCGTCTGATCTGGTGTGTCTTCGCTCCCTCAACTCACACACTGTCCTCGATGCTCAGGTTAAAGCAGGTACAAACATGCTGGATTCCTATGAATTAACCTTTAAACCAGCTGGCTGTGTATGTATTTGTGATATATTATCTATTGATTTGAAGGTTCTAAAATCATAAACCCCTTCCGCTTCTTGGAGATGTTTGAAACCTGGGGGCCATATATCGATGGACAGCAGCTCAAGGAGCAGCCAATTGCAGCCTTTCAAAAGGGACATTGGCAAAGCTACAAGCCTGTCATACTAGGTCTGTAATACATTATGCTGATTTGCCTGTTTACTTTGGTCTGTTACCTGCTCAGTTAACATGTAATCCTACTGGCTGGGTCATGGATTGGCAGAGATGGGTAGACGAAGCTACTATACTATAGCAAAAGTCTAGCTTCCATGGGTTTAGTTTAGAGCTGGCCAACACCTTTAGCTCCCAAAATAATCTCTTTGTTTTCTTCTGTTAGATGGGTTTTCAACAACTATTCTATGTACAGTAATTCTATACAATATAAGTAAAACAAAGTGGTACAGTGAAAGCCTCATTCAAGATGAACTGAGCAAAGGAACAGCATGAAGATATGGAGCAGAGCGGTACCACTCTGTTCCAAATCTTTATACTGTTCCCTGTGGAGTGCTTTCAGAAATGGGTTACAAAGAACCTGCATTCACTTCTAGAAACAATTCTTGCCTGGAAAGCAGCAATTTTCATTCATAAATTGTAGAACACACTAGCGGTACCTGTCCATCAGTTTTGTCTTTGGCCACAATTCTGATGATAATTTCTTGTAGACTGAGATTTTTGCCACTGCTGGTAGAGCTGTAAGACTATGCTATGATTCATCTGCAAATTCAGCTTCACACTTCAAATTCAAATGCCTTCACACTATGGTCTTTGGCATAGTGAGTTAGGAGTCTTTTCCACAAACTCTTTACTGGTGTAGTTAGGTGTGCTTCTCTGGCTGCCGTAGTCTACCCCAGGAGAGGTGCTGTTGTCATCCACTACACCACCAACCACTGGTCGATATGAATTTGGTCTGCTTTATTAAAAACAATACATTAAAATTCAAAAGAGCTCAACTGATTTTCCAAAGAAAAAAAGTCCAAAGATAAATCCCCTCAACTTTGAGATATTATAGTTTATTTGTATTAGTATTATTATTATTGTTAATAATAATAATAGTAATAATTTGACAAAACAAGGGTTATATTAATAATAGTTCAAATATTATGCACATCAAAATAATAAAGTATAATAAAAGTATTAATGCAAGGAGAATTCATTTTCAGTATCTTAATTATCAGTAATCTTCCAAAACAGAAATATATTCTAAATAATATTCATTACTAATTATTTAAATTTTTTACCCCTGATAAATGGAACTATAGACTTGACACTGGTCAATTATGTGCAACCTTGTAGGAACCACATCTGAGGAGGGAGTGATCTTTGTATATGGCGTATTCACCAAGTCCGTGTCTGTGCTGGAATGCATAGTCTACACTACAGCCATCTTCAAACAACACACTCTCAGCATTCTCTACAAATACGTCCCTCTGTACCACAACCAGGACAGACGGATCATGCTCTCACAGGTGAGACACCACCTGGACAATAAGGATAAAGATTAAGATAATCCTTTATGGTAATTACACAACTAATTTAACCTCTGCAGTGAGCACACACTTGAGAGTGGAAGGCAGTCACATTAGTACTAAGGAAGCATTTAAGGGTTAGGTCTCTGCTCAACTTGAGGTAGAGAAAGTGCTGTTCATTCATTCATCATCATCCTCAGTCCCTGCTGGTCCATGGACCATTGAACCTGTAACCTCCTGATTCACTAAAATATAGTAGTTTCAGGTATTGCAATATTTTTTTTTACCTCTGAATCTGATTTCACTGTTTTTGTCTTTCAGATTGTGACTGACTTTGTGTTTTTGTGTCCAACTCGACGATCAGCTCGCTCTGCAATAAATTTGGGTGGATCTGTCTGGATGTATGTATTTGACCACTCTCCCTCTGATCACAACATATGGTCAGGACTTACTTTCTGTTATGACCATGCTTGTCATGGGGCAGAGCTTCCCTTCCTGTTTGACTCTGCTCCTGTAACAAACCTCACACTCACAGCTCAGGAGACTCTTCTGGCCAATCGGATGGTATGTTACTGGGGGGCTTTCACACACTCAGGAGACCCAAACTCCCGCAGCGAGCAAACACCTTTCTGCAGGCACCAGCACCTCCCTGCTTGGCCTCGATACACGTCTACGGAGAGCTGGCAGATACTGAATTTCACCCTGCAGTCTCACCCTCAGCACGGCAACAGGGATGACCTCTGTGACTTCTGGGATGAGTTGGACATTTATTGACACCTCTTTAATTCAGTCCCAGTTATCTTTCTACTATTGTTCTAGGAATACTGGCCTATTCCTAATCATTTTAAACTTTTTGAAGTGAATGTACAGAACAATAAAAAAAGATGTTTTATTGATTATCATACTTTCTGATGTCAAATATAACCTACTCTGCTACTGACATTTGAACACTTTTTGAACAATTAACTGAGGATATAATGTTATTGATGAGAAGCACCAAAAGCAATTTGATTACAAACAACACCCTCTTGTGGGAGCGAGTGAATGAGTAACAAGCCAGGTTTATGGTGTACTTCATGTCTAATTACAAAAAATGTTGCACCCAGAAATAATTAACTGATTGCAGTGCACAACTGCAATGGTGTTTTGCCAGACAGTCAGAAACTGAAGTGGGTCATCTTCAGTGATTAGTCTCGCTTTGTCTTTGAAGACCACAGAATCCACAGTCAGCACCAAAATCAACAGTTTCTGGTTACATGCCACATGATGCCAAATCACCTTTGGTCTTCATTACATCCCAGTTAAAAATCTGCGCTAGACATTCCACCACTATCGCAAAATCTGTACGAGCTGACACCATTATCTCTACATCTTCTGAGAGACACTACTGCATGTGTAGCTAAAAAAATATTGCCATATCTAAATTTTAAATAATTTTTAATTAAATTAAATTTTAATAATTTAGTATAATTATCTGGGTGCAATTATTTATGTAACTTTTTTGATAAAGAGTGTATATTCGTACTCAAAGGATAGCTGTTTTCATTTGTTTAACATTTGGACAGATGGTAAATCTGACAAACCTTTTTTTCATAAAATAAACCAACAAGCATGACCAAACAGAAACTTGACTGGTTAACTTATTTGCTAATACCTCCTCTCAACACACTGCAGTTCTTTGAGTGATGCCATAGAACAGGGGTGTCAAACCATGTCAGAAATGGGTCGGTGTGGCTGCAGGTATTCATTCCAACCAAACAGAAGCTCATGTGATCAGTTGTTTGAAGATTGGTTTATTGATTGAGTGGAATCAGCTGTTGCTGCTGGTTGTTTAGAATGAAAACCTGCACCCACACTAGCCCGTTTCTGCCCCAGTTAGAAACCCCTGCCATAGAAGGACCACTTTTTGTTCCACAAAGAAGTATTTTTTTTAAAGGTGTGAGAATGAAGAACTTTTAACAAGTAAAAGTTAAAATATTCATCACACATATCTTTTCCAAAAATGATTCTTATTGTACTAAAAAAAATATTTTGTGGCATTACTCAAAGAAGTGTTTATTTGTAACAAATTCAGCAGAACCACTGGGAACAACTAAACCAGTTTGCATTGCTTTGCATCTATTTACTGATCAGTGCTCCTTAGGGTGTAATGAAAGTCACAGAGCATAACAGATTAAAAGTCTGGTGTCTTTCATTGAACTTCTGTGGAAAATCACGTTTTTCTTATTATGCTAATTTAATTAGGCATAGACTGCCAAAGACAAGTCTTAGATGCATGTATTAAGAAGGACGTTCCAAACACTTTTCAAAATAAAAGTACCATCCAATGTAAACAACAAAGTGGTCACTCAGTCATGTCCTCTTCATCGCTATCACCTGAGGCTGCTCCAAGTGTTCTGTTCACTGGAATTCGAGTGTGCAATATAGTCCCCACACATAACATCTTGTTTGCACATTGCAGCACAGACACCACCAACTGGTGTTTACTACAGATTGGCTCAACACACAAACGTCCTGATCCTGCTGGCCCTAAACCAAACCTTAACTCAGACCCTGACCTCAGATCACTGAAAGTATGGCCATGCTCCTGTAGCTGCATCTTACTCATGAAGTGTGCATGCTGCTGCAGAAAATATCTGGGTCTGTGGGAGTGCAGCGATCTGGGCACACTCAGTACGGCCTCGGCAAGCAGCCGTCGGCTCTCTGAGTCGCCATGGTTACCGCAATGCAACAAGGAATGATGTAATAACAACTCGAATGCTCCACCCACTGGAAGAACTTTACCAGAGTGTAAAATACCATCCCATGTATCCTTAATGGAATCTTGTGACTGCTCTGAATGAGAGCTTTGTGACCTGTCAGGAAGTGGCGTGGACATGTGAGGACAGTCATGTGCCTGGGGTACATGGTCTCTCTCTATCTGATGTGTGTGTGAGTCACTGAGAGAGTGTGTGTCATTTAACTGTCCCCTCGTTCTAAAGACTGAATGACACAGATGTTGGAGCATTGTAAACACACCCTGGCTCACAGACACGACCTGTTCCAGCTGTCCGGGTGTGGGTGCGCAGAGCACCAGAGTGTGTGTTTGTACTGACCCATGCGGATGAACCCTTAGGAGAGCATATCTGCACCCTCCAAGCAGCAGGCGGCTATAGGAAGTTAGTGTAATGATGCGCAGCAGGGGTTGTATGGGCAATGTTTCAGCAGCAGTGAGTTCACACAGCAGGTCCAGCTGTTCTGAGTCACAGCACTCTAGCACGGAGACACCATTCAGACGAGCCCACTCCAACACAGAGTCCGGCTGCTTCACTCCTGACAACATCACACTCACCTGAAGGTTCTTCAACCTCACTAACTTCTTCTGCATCACGCTTTCAGAGTGAAGCAGCCAGTCCTGCTGAAAACAAATACTAACATTGTCACCCATTGCATGCAAGGGTTCATCCAGGCTCTCCCAAACAACTAGAGCTTTCACTGGACCTTCAGCCTTGCTCCACACTGACCAATCACGAGCCACGACTAGACCTTCCACAACTTGTGAAGAGTCAAAGGGAAGCCCCAACACTTTCACATGGAGCAAAGAAAAGTGTGAATGGAGAAATGCAATAGCATCTAATGTAGAACTGCCTTGTTCTTGACTTACTTTGCTGTAGATTTCACAAAGAAGAGATGTAAGAACATCAACCTGACCATTGCCAACTCGTCCTACAATGTATCCTTCCAGCAACGCAGGCAACACTTCACCTTCCAGTCTATCTCCATTCACACCAAGAAGCAATGAGGCATTAGGAATGACACCATGGGCTACAATATCATCCAGCTCCTTCCAGCAGAAGGCTAAAAGCTGATTGGCCAGTTTTCGAGGAATGGCTGGGCTCCAGGACACTTTCTGGCTTCTGTTTGCAGAGTCACAAATTCCTCGCAGTAGCGCAGCCAGCAGGAGGATAAAGGACTTAGAACCATCTGCTGTTACACGATCATGTGCACTCACACACTGCAGAACCATTCTGAAAAACAAACAAATCAATAGAATATTAAAAGCACTTTAATGTGTAAAACATCTGATAATGTTTGGAGACAAAGTTAGACTCCTAAAAATAAGGTGCTTCAAGTGGTATATTATAGAAGAACCACTTTTGGTTCCATGAAGAACCACGACTGTAATAGTGAATAAATAGAGAGCGTGAAGAACCGTTCAGAGGTTTTGAAGAATCTTCAGATTCACACTCATCTCTACATGGTTCCTTATGCATGGTTGTTCTTTAACATTACTCAAAGAAGCAGGAGTTCTTTTCACAATGTCTGTGCTTATCTATGCTAAGAGCATCGAAAATGCTTGGGTTGCATACCTGGCCATGGGGTGGTCAAGTTGTAATGTTGTGAGAATGCGTTGTCCATGTCTTGTGATAAGAGTCTCTCCAGTGTCTTTGGTAAAGAGTACACTCCCCCCATCCGGCCCAAGACAGCGGCGCACCACGTGCTCCAATGCTACAACTACATTGAGTGATGTCTGAAGGGAAAGACTCTCTGCTTCACACATGTTTCTCTGTAGAGACAGACAGACAAACACACACACACACACTATGTTTTATGAATGTGTGAAGAGTTGGGACAAGGTCTTTATCTATTTAAATCAATGTCTTTGTAGATCTGCATGCTCATCATCAATTATTTCATATTTCTGGATTTAGAAACTTGAGTATACATTATGTCCAAGAAGGCCATGGATAAATTCTATTTTTCTGTACCATCTACAGACATAAGTTGTGAACAGAAAGACTCAATACTCAAAATTACAATAACAAATCCTGTGTACTTGTAATGTCAAGAACATATTTATCTTGCGTTATCCCAACAGGTCAATGTAATATCATGAGATAATAATATTTTTCTTCAAGAAAAACAAGCTGCAGTCACGAGAAAACATATTAATTGATATGTTTATTGCATAACAATGGTTTAAATAAGGGGTGACCAACCCTGTTCCTGGAGAGCTACGTTCCTGTAGACTTGATTCAACCCTAATCCACCCACCTGTTGCAACTATTTAGAGCCTTCAGAAGTGCTTGACTGGAATGAAGTTGTGTAGAATCTGGGTTGGAGCTGAACCAGCAGGAAGGGAGCTCTCCAGGAGCAGGACTGATAACCACTGTTCTAGACAGAATTAATAATAATGAAACCAAAATCAAATCAATAAGCATGATTTCATCCACTGAATAAAAATTGTTGAAAATAAGAATTGTTGACATAATAATAATATCATTATTATTATTATTATTAATAATAATAATAACAATAATAATAACAATAATAATAGTTGATAATGATAACTGCTGATAATAGTGAGAATAATGATAATTAAGTAACTGTTGATAATTGTTAATTATAATAGTGATAATAATAACAACTGTTAATAATAATAGGGATGATAATAATAGTGATAATAGTGGTGGTGATGATGATATTGACAATAATGATGAAAATAGTGATGATGATAATAATGGTGATAATAGTCATGATGATGATGATAATAAGTGATAATAGTGGTGATGAAAATAATCACTGTTGATAATAATAATAGTGATGATAATGGTGATGATAATAATGGTGATAATAGTTCAGCAGTTTGAGCTGGTTAATCTACATACAGGCCCATTATCCCCTCATTCAGTTCTCTGTTACACTGATATCGAGACCCTTTCCTGACATATTTATGGTCCTAAGCAGGAGTTTTCTGATCTTACCTCTCATTTTGTTGCAGTAAAACGCCTTTTCTTCTGTTTCTCTCCACAACACGTTCCTCGTCTCCGTTTACCGTCTCCAGGATACCGTCTTCTTCTCTCCCTGTGATTCCTGCATTACTGCCCCCTTTTGGGAAACAGCGGTTGTGTTTGGAGGCTTGGGCTTGGTAAAGCGGATCTTCTCTGGCCGATATGTTTATGAAACGCTCCCTCTACTGGAGAAAGTTTGCAATGACAGGGACAGAGTCTTAACCTGGAGAACAGTGTGCTAACTCTGCGGGACGTTTTCATACATTGACGCGCTTTAATTCATCAAAGCATTAATAAAGATTTATAGGAGACCGTCTCTTATATCAGATGTTATTTTCAGTAGATCCTAGACTAATCGTGTCTTCATTTGAGATGTAAACATTTTAATAAACATTTACAGTTCCATTTTAATTGTTTTTCAAATGGGAATTAACATTTAACATACTCAAAACTGGTGCTATTGGTCAGATATGTTCAGCTGGTTTCTCTCCAGTAATCGCAATACAGACAGTGCATTGAATTTACAGACAACAGACAGCATCCACAAAGTATTCACGGCACTTCAATTTGTACACATTTTATGTTATAGCCTTATTTCTAAATGGATTCAATTCATTTTTCTGTCACAATTCTACACACAAAACCCCACCATGACAAAATTATAAAAGTTTGATATAATGTATATATATAACATACTTATGAATATAACATGTACATTTTGAAAAAAAGGGTGTAACATCAAATGTGCAAAAAGTTAAGTGCTATGAATACTTTCCAGATGCACAGTATATACACTCCCCTCCAAAAGTATTGGAACAAAAGTATTGTAGTCCTGATATGCCATTTTGTGTCCTGATGAAGGCATGAGTTGGCCGCAACGCGTTGGCACTTTTTATTGCACTGCCATGTTTCAATAAAGGCTTTTTTTCTTCCTAGATAGTGTGCCCAGGAGTTTCCTTGCTCTGGGTATTTTTTCACCTCTTTTCTAGTGTGGATGCACATGTTTTGCATATTGCTCTATACTCTCCTAGCTTTATTGTCAGGTATTTACATCTGGATCTGATTGTCTGAACCCACCCATGAATAGCACTACATGCCTGCTGTCAGGTTCAGATTTGGGTTTTGCCTGTGCAGACGGTGCATTTATACATGAAAACCACAGAGCTGTCTGTGTGGAAGAACAAGCAATTGTGAAGCAGAGATAAGATGGAAAATCAAAGCCATCACACAAATATTGCCCATAGCCAGTATAAACTGGAACGCCCTGAAGGAGAACATCATGACTCGTGGACTAAGTAATTGATGTCAAACAGGTAGAGCAAGCAAAACAACAGCAGTTGAAGTAAAGAAAGACCTTAAAACAACTGTTAGTGACCTCAGAAACAACCTTCAGAGGGCAGGAGGGAAGATCTCACAATTTCATTCTCAATTCCATTCTCAACTTGTGTCCTGTCCTCACCAATGTTAAGAGCAAATTTACGGTGCTCTGTGTGCTATTTGGAGATTTTATTGTTTGTTTTAAAGAAATTATTTTGATATGGTGTTGGTTTCTCAGAAAACTGTCTGGGAAAACTTGCCAACTAGCCTCTTCACAGCACGCCAACAGAGTACATGATATTTTCACGTGACAGTGTTGTGTGCAGCCCCTAGAGATGCCAGTTACTGCAGTGGCACATAGTAAAGAGAAGATTGGAGGGAAGCGCTCTCTCTCTAGTTAATCTAGTTAATCCAGAAGACTGTTTCAGCCTTTTTGTAATTGTTGATTGGTGTGTTTATTTTCAGGATTAGTGACCTCTCTTTCAGAAAGCTGGTACAGTTTACTCATGGACTTGCAAAATAGGCTCAACAAGGTCATTAAGAGCGTGGGCAAGATCGAGCACAGCTTATATCCTTCTGTATAAAGTCTCTCTCTCTCTCTCTCTCT
This sequence comes from Acestrorhynchus altus, assembly GCA_034509495.1. Classification (NCBI taxonomy): domain Eukaryota; kingdom Metazoa; phylum Chordata; class Actinopteri; order Characiformes; family Acestrorhynchidae; genus Acestrorhynchus; species Acestrorhynchus altus. The sequence goes on from CM067508.1 coordinate 22,306,465, forward strand.
CTCTCTCTCTCTCTCTCTCTCTCTCTCTCTCTCATATGCACCATAACCCAGAGCAGAAGGTTCTAACCCTGAAGGATCCCCTTCACATCTTAGTACTTTCCTGCTCAAACAAGCCACTAACACCTGTGTTGGATCATGTCTAAACACTAAAACGTGCAGGACAGGGGGCCGTACACGACAAGGTGAGGACCACTGTCATAGAGAGGTTAGAATTAGAATGGTTTCTCAACCTCTTGGCAGTGAAGCACTCTCTAGTGGTCCTCAGGCTTACCTTTAGTGGTCCATAGTGAGCTGAGAACAGCTTAAATCTTCCTCCTCCTCCTCCTCATCTCCCTGCTTCACCAGCCAGTAAATTCTCCTCCTCAGACTGAAGCGATGCAGCTCACCTAACTCTACTTCTTTAACTTCACTTAAAGTTTCCAGAGACCCGCACAGTGGAAAAGGTAAGCGTCTTCTCTGTTTAGATCAGTGACATGGAATCCTTTAAATGTAGGTAATGATGTATAGACTCATGTTAATGTAATTAATGTTAATTATGTAAATATAATTATAATGATCATGAATGTGATGCTCTGCCACTGTGTGAAAATGATCGGATAACGCCAACAGAAACAGAATACGTGTGTATGCATATAGATAAGTGATGTTCTAAATATTTGCACTGTATGTTCTGGTATAAGTTTGGATGGGGAGCACATTGCGAACCATATCAGTTTCACTGCCGCTCTGTCTCATTTCCTTGTAAATTGAGAGCAAATCAATAGGTCCTTAACTCCCTTACTCTGCATTTCTCAAAATAATCTCAAGGTTAAAAAGTATCAGACTGTGTGCAAAATAAGAACCTGTCTTGTCCGACACCGTACACCATACGTGGCCCCAGTGAGCCTGTAGCCTACAAAAATCCCAGCATGAATAATAAATTATTTTTAAACACACTTAGTTTAACTTTGCTCAATCTATTAACACATACATAAACATAAAAATGAGCAATGTGTCACATACTATACACTCATTGTCAAAAAAACAATTACACAATCAGTTGCACAGATGTGTCGGAAGGAAGGTTAAAATGATCAAGAACAGTAAGCAATTAAACATTTAGGCTGATATGCACCATATTTATTGAGCTACATATACAGAGTACATTAGTGTCTCAGGACGTGAGGGTTGATTCTGGCGCCTGCACACACAGATGCGATGGTGTTCTCTGGATTGATGAAGTTGGGAATGAGGAGGGAAGTTGGGAATGAGGAGGGGTGTGGACCATCCAACATCCTGAGCTCAGTGGTGACTCTTGTTGTCAAAAGAGATCAGCTCTTCACAGCAATGCTTTAGAATTTAGAAAGCCTGAACAGTGGAAACAGCTACTCCGTCAAAAGCAAGATAAACTGAAATTTAATGACAAATTAGTCAGAAACAGGTTGTTGTGCTCATTTGATAGTGTATGACCTTAAAAAATACAAAACAATGTCTGCTTGCCAGTAAATCTCATAAAAAAATCTCAGGATAATATTAGGTTTTATTCACATGTCCTAGAAAGAGTTTAGAAAAAAGATGTGGTGCTAAAAATCTTTGAAGGATGCTAACATCTTGCAGTCTAGGTGCCAGATACCACAGCCAGCTTTACATGTCTTTATATAAAATGTTTGTGTGCAGAATGCATGAGAATAAGATGAATGGTCAAATGTTCCCGCCTCATGGTTCTGCCACACCTCTTCAGAAGATAAATAAATCAAAGACACTCAAATCTACTGAAGCTCCATCCACTGTAGCCCCACCTCAGGCTGAACCTGGAGAAGGGTCCATCTCGAGCATGAGGAGCAAATTTAGGAATGAGCTTCACAAAGTCCCATGTGAGAAAAGCTAATGCATCATCATCATCATCTCTCTCTCTCTCTCTCTCTCGCTCTCTCTCTCTCTCTCTCTCTCTCTCTCTCTCACACACACACACACACACACACACACACACACACACACACACACACACACACACACACACACACATACGTATTTTACATTGAAATACAAGTATGCCATTTGATCCTCTGTGTACTGTTTGTTCCAGTGCCTTCTTGGGCTTTGGTGACGCTGGGCTTCATCATTGTCCTCCTCATGTTCAGCTGCTGCTTCTGCATGTGTAGGAAGTTTGTGTTTAAGAGGAAGAAAGACAAAAAAGGGAAAGAGAAGAGTGGGAAAGATGACATCAGCATGTCAACTGTGAAGGAAGAGGGCTTGGGACAGGTATCAGTTGTGTTTATGGACGCCGCTTATGCAGGCCATTTAGAACATGCAGAATCTCCTGCACTGTACTGAAGAGTGAATGTGTTTTTCAGACTCAGAAACCTGACCCGGACTCTGAAGCTCGAGACACAGAGGAGGCATTCAAAGAGGAAAAAAAGCTGGGGAAACTACAGTTCACTCTTGACTACAACTTCACTGATGGAGCAGTATGAATATAAATGCCAGATATACATTTCTATATTGTTGGGTCAAAGGGAAATCTTTTAAAATCATCTGTTTTTCATTTGATTCTCTGCTTTCTGTCTCAGCTTATAGTAGGTGTGATCCAGGCAGAAGACCTTGCTGCCATGGATATGAGTGGAACATCTGACCCCTATGTCAAGCTCTATCTCCTTCCAGACAAGAAAAAAAAGTTTGAAACTAAAGTCCACAGAAAGACCCTTAACCCCACCTTTAACGAGCACTTCACTTTCAAGGTGTGATTTTGCAATCTGTAAAATAATTACTCTGTGTTAATGATTTATTGACTGCAGTAAGACACAAAACTGCAAAGCCTAGCACTTGTTGACAGATGAGTCATCATTATATACACAAATCATCCATAACTTTGAAACCACCTGCCTCATATGTAAACCCCCACTGTGCTGCCAAAAGAGCTCTGATCAAACAAAGCATGGACTCCTGTCGTACCAAGACTAACGTCAGCACCAGATCCTGTAATTTCTGAGGTGGAACCTACATGGGGATCAACGAGGGCCCACACGAGCCTGCCATTGTTACTGGTTAACCTGCCTTGGATCACTTTTGGTAGGTACTGACCACTGCATGTTGGGAACACCACACAAGACCTGCCTGATGTTTTGGAGATGTTCTGACCCGGTCACCTAGGACATTTTCTTGACACAGTGTCTGGGATGCTTATTCTTTCAACACATCAACTTCAGGAACTGGCTGTTTATTGCTGCCTAATGTGCGGGTGCCATTGACAACATTAAATAATGCTTTAATCTTTTATGGTTTAATTCTGGTTCTGGAGTACAACTGCTCGGCATAGTATTTACATGGTCTAACACACTCAGCTGAACTGAACTCAGGAATGGCCTTAACTGATGAATGTTCAGGACAGGGGTGTTCAAGAACCAGCACTGTTTAAGTAAGTACAATGATGAAAAGGCCCATGTTGATAAATATGAAATAACATCAATGCATAATTGTCTGCAGGTGCCCTACACAGAGATGGGTGGGAAAACACTAGTCATGACAGTTTATGACTTTGACCGTTTCTCCAAGCATGATGCCATTGGGGATGTGAGGGTCCAGATGAATAAAGTTGACTTTAGCCATGTTACTGAGGAATGGAGAGTACTACAGAAAGCAGAGAAGGAGGAGGTAAAAGGATGGTGCAAAATGAGTGATGAGTAATGTGCCCCAAGTAAATTTTGGTCTGAAGTTAAATAAAGCATGATATAATCCTAAGATTAAAACAGGTTTACTTGTGCTTTTTGCTCTGCAGCAAGAGAAGTTGGGGGATGTTTGTCTATCCCTCCGATATGTTCCCACTGCTGGCAAACTAACAGTTGTCATCCTGGAGGCCAAAAACCTCAAGAAAATGGATGTGGGTGGACTTTCAGGTGGGCAAAGTTAAAGTACATTATGTAGACAAAAGTATTGGAACACCTGCTTATTCATTGTCACTACTGAAATTAAGGATATTATCAAGAATTTATCCTGTTTTTGATGGAATAACTGTCTCTGCTGTCCAGGGAAGAACTACAACATTTTGGAGCTCCATTAAAAAAAAGCAATGCCAATAGAATGAGATACTCAGGCCCAGTATCAAGCATTGGCTATACCAGAAAAAAGACCCACATTTTCTGCAGTCTCTGTGGAGCACCATCAAACCTACCATCTTGGTGGAGCACCAAATACCTGCAAAATGACTTGGTTGTGGCTTCATTGATACTTTCATGGCTGAATGCAACCCTCACAGCAATTTTTCATCTAATGTAAAATCTTACCAGACTGGGAAGAAAATGGCAAAGGCCTTCTAGTCATGACATTTAGATCATAAGGACTGTGAATTGAGCAGGTAGTCTACACATTTTGGGATATATATAGGTCTGGTTTCCTGGACAGGGACTAAGCCTAGTCCTGAACTATACATTGTTCTCAATGGAGATTTTCACATACTATACATTAGGTCCAATCCTAGTGTTGGGATCTGATCCCCAGTGTTTTAAGTTTCAGTTTAGTGCATCAGTGTGTTGAAAACCAGCTTTATTGAATTTCTAAATCTCCTTCACAATGCTCTGCTCCTCAGACCCTTATGTTAAGATTCACCTCATGCAGAATGGCAAGAGGTTAAAGAAGAAGAAAACAACAATTAAGAAGAACACACTGAACCCATATTACAATGAGTCCTTTAGCTTTGAAGTTCCATCTGAGCAAATTCAGGTACTTTTTCTTCACACGTTAAGTTCATAAGGTTTTTTTCTAGAAAAATATTAATCACAATGTGATTAAACTTTCACAAAGATTACAAATCCAAGGTATTATGAATGCCTGTACTGTTTGCGATTCACCAGTGTGTTTTGTTTCTCCACAGAAGGTGCAAGTTGTAGTAACAGTGCTGGATTATGATAAGATCGGCAAGAACGATGCAATTGGGAAGGTTTTCTTGGGACTGAATAGCTCTGGGACTGAACAACGTCACTGGGCAGACATGTTGGCCAATCCAAGAAGACCAATTGCTCAGTGGCATGCCCTTAAACCTGAGGAAGATGTGGATACAGAGCTTTTGAAGAAATGAAGCTTTAGTCATGTATAGAGGTGCAATAATATAAGATTTTCTTATGATAAATGTCTCAGAAAAGATGACAAATATGGTTTAATGGCATCCTGGTATACAATATTTCACAATTCTTCATAATTATTTCAAGTTACACGGAATGAAAACAGGATGTTATTTTTATCAAACATACATCTACTATAGTCAAAATTGGGGAAAATTTGTTGACAAAGGTTTAAATTCTGGGTCATGCTGCTTCATGTGTACATGGTGCTCTCTCCCCATCACCCCCACCATGAACCTTTGATTTGCTGATGTATCAGATCTGGACTCCTTCCTATCTACAGGGAAGTGATGCTGGAAAAGAGGCAGTGATTGATTTCATGTGTGTTGGAGGTGGCATATGCATGTCATTTTTAAAAGATAGGGGTGGGTGGGATGTCGAAGTGAGCGGGTGAGTTAATTGGCACTACAAAACTTAGAAAAAGGAGTAAATGTCAATAAAGTATTAAAAAACAAAACTAGAAAAAGTAATGAATGTATATGTAAATGTATGTCACTTATTAGAAAAAATAATAAATAAGAGCTGCATATAAAGAAGCGCTTTCAAATTATTTTGTATCCAGCTAATGATTATGTCTGTTTTTTTAACTGATAATAGTAAGAAACAATAAATAATAATAATAATAATAATAATACCATGGTAACTCTCCCACATTGTTCTGTGCTTTAATGGGTACAATTGGTACACTTATTTTCTACCATCAGTGTCATTCATTTAATTATGCGAGCTGTATGATGTGAAAGTCATTAAAGATTTCAATGGAAACAAAACGGTAACCTGAGTGAGCTGTATGCAATACAAGCTTATTTTTAAACAATTACATCCCTCTCCCTTCAGTGCTTTCAGAATCTCCACCCCCTCAAATTCCCCATCAAGCATTAAGTAGACAGATATACAATATACTCAGCTTTACAGAAGATTGCAGACAAAACAGCTAGATGATGTGCAGTCAACAAAATTTAAACAAGAAACTAGTCTGTAGGTCATCAATGCCATATTTATTGTGCATTGCAAAGAAGTTGGGTAATACAAGAAAACACAAAGACAATAAACAGAAAACATGCCAATGCCATTTTCACGACCAACATCCCAATATCCAACCTAATCCAGTCAATTCCCTCTCAGACCAGTGCATACATACAGCCTTTAAGCCTCTGTAGTGGAGAGTACAATGCATATTTAGTGTCACAGAAAGGTGATACTCCACTCTAGTCCACAGAAAGCAAAGTATAGAAAACATTTAGCATAGATTGGTACTTTCAATGCAATTGCTCATTCATTCATAGAAAAGAAAGCTTCAGTACATTACAGTCCTACACTGTCTCCCAAGATATATGTGCTATAAGTAACAGTATATAAAGTATGCGAAACTTCTCAAATTCATAACAGGACTTAACCACTGATAAACCACTTGCAGACAATAGTGATTTTAAAGGGCAATAAAATAAAATTATAAATGCTACTCTAGTATAGAATAAGGCCTTAATATGTGCAAATAAAATTGATGCTCTTTGAAGGTATCTTTTTTTCAGCCATCCAATTTGTAGTTCTTTAGTAGGAGACAAAACAAAAACAAGAAAACAGACAATCTGCAATGTTTTCCTATAATGTTAGAAAAGCATTTACCTACTGTTGTTTTCATCTATGGCTTCATCCTCTAGATGTCATAGCTTGATAAATTGGAGGTTTATTATGAGACACAGGTAGACATGTTGAGATCCCTGACAGAGGTGCGGAAATGTAATATGGGGTTGCTAAAAGTGTTGAGAAATTCTTTAGGATCTGTCATCATAAAGTTCTTGAGTGTCTTCAAGGAAGAAATGAATGTGTAGTTCCATACACAGCACTTTGCAGAGGTGTTTCTGCTATATTGTGGTCATTACTCTTTTAAAACCCAACTGACGCAAACGTTTGCTGGGCAAGTTTTCTGACAGGTTAACAGCATATGAGAGGGACACGTTGCTGCTGTGTTGCAAACTGGCTCAGAGCAAACAATCAGTACCCCAACAGTAGATCTAAGGTTGTGGTGGAAAGGGACACTGGGCACAAGAGTGTAAGAGGAAGAAATGGCAAGACTGTAGAGATACATCTAGCTCAGAGGGACCACAATCCTAGCCAGCCACTATTCTCATCCCTGAGGTGACAGGACAGCTGTTAAAGCTCATACAACAGATTAATCATTTGTCTACTCCTTCCACATAGGCAGGGCATGCATGACTAGAAAAGTCACCTGCAAGTGTACATTTGAACCCTGCCCTCCAAAACAAAGGCCATAAATCAGATGTGAAGACCAATGTACAGGAGAATGAACATGACATGTTGGAAAAGCAACAAGAACAAATTAGCAGTTTGATGCTAAGATTGTTCTAACTACAAACAAGCTGCTGTAGTTGCTCAGAAAGCATGTAAAGATGCTCAAAGATCTCCCGACGTTTCACAAGCTAAAGTTATGTTGCTTGAGAAGGCGAGAGATGAGCTGTTGAATCACTACATAAATTGTGCCAGTGTGGAGGTGAAGAGGAGTCTTCCAATGGCAGCTCTGATATGGCTGGTTTTGTACCTATGGTCAATAGTGCTCCAGAAACTGCACCAAAGTCTCTCTGTCAAAAGCAGGTTCACTGCACGGTAAAACATTCTGGTTGAAGCACTGCTGTATAAACAAGTAGCATTGTTTCAGTTGTTGAAGCGGTTAGGAGGTAAATTCCCAAAGTGCACAATGAATTAAATAAGCAGAAGTGGCACAATAGTACACCAGATGAGTTGCCCAAAGACAGCATATGAAAGGAACACCAACGTGCATTTCCATGCAATAGGCAATGCTTTCATTGAAGGAAGTAGTCCACCGAGACAAGAAAAAAACCTTTGGTGGTAAAATTGTAGCTTGGCACTAGAAACAGGACAAAAAAAATAAATGATGCAAAGTTTTCAATCCATCTCTGATCTGAGGTCGTAATGAAGCTTATTCAGCTTCCCTCTTCCATAGAGGTGGATGAAATCAAGGAAGCCAAACCTTCTGAGAGAGATTTGTCAATTGCACATAAGATGGCCAATAAGTTGAATGGGAATAATTGTCAAATATCCCAGCGCAATGCCAAGTTGTTTAAAAATCACACAGATGGTCCACAAAATGAAAAGGGTCATTCCAAATGATTGTAGTTACCTATGCATTAGTATAATGTCAAGGGAGTAACGTTTCGATACATGCTTCACATCGTAATGCTACGACTTAATTATCGCAGGGGCCCACCTCAAATGAAGACAAATTTTTCCCAGTTATTGTTCCACACTTGCAGGTAGGATTCTTGGCATTTACCTACTCAACAATTATTTTTATATACAGCACTTCACTTTGTGTACATTTTGTTACAGCCTTGTTCCAAAATTGATTAAATACATTTTTCAACCTTAAACATCTACATACAATGTTATGATGAGAATGAGAAAAGTTAGTTTGAAATCTTTGCAAATGTATTAAAAATAAAACATAAATCCAATTTCTCCCATTCGTCTTTGCTGAACCTGTTACACTCCATCAGATTGAATGGGAAGCATCAGTGCAGCCTTTGTTTTGTTTTTTTTAAAGTTATTTCCAGTTGGGTTCAAGCCTGGGCTCTGGCTGGGCCATTCAAAGACATTCAGAGGTGTCCTGAAGCCACTTCTTTGTTATCTTGGCTGTGCACTTAGAGATATTATCCACTTGGAAGATAAATATTCATTCCAGTCTGAGGTCCAGAAAGCTCTGGAGCAGGTTATCACCAATGATGTCTCTGTACGTCACTGTAGTCATCTTTCCCTTGACCCTGACTAGTGTCTTAGTTCCAGTGCCACCATCCCCACAGCATGATGCTACAACCACCATGCTTCACTGTAGGAATGGTATTGGTTTAGGTCAGGGATGTCCAATCTTATCCACAAAGGGACGGCATGGCTGCAGGATTTCATTCCAGCCAAATGGAGCAGTTGTTTGAAAACTGGCCCGTTGATTAAAAACGTGAAATCAGTTGTCACAAGTGGTTGTTTAGAATGAAAACCTGCAGCCACACTGGCCCTTTGCGGATAAGATTGGACACCCCTGGTCTAGGTGATGAGCAGTGCATGGTTTCCTCCAGACATGATGCTTAGCATTCAGTCCAAAAAGTTTAAAATTTTTGTTTGTCATGGGCTAAGAGTCCTTTAGGCAAACTCCAAACAGTCTGTAATAAGCCTTTTACTGGCCACTCTACCATACAGGCCTGATTGGTCGAGTGCTGCAGAAATGGTTGTCCTTCTAGAAGGATCTCCTCTCTCTACAGAGCAATGTCGGAGCTTCGTCAAAGTGACCATTGGGTTCTTGGTCCCCTCCCTGACAAAGCCCTTGTACCACAATCACTCTGCCAACTCTAGGAAGAGTGCTGTTGTTCCAAAAGTCTTCCATTTACAGATGAAAACCACTGTACTCATTGTGACCTTCAATGCAGCAGAAATGTTTCTGTACCCTTCCTCAGATCTGTCTCTTGTCTTCTTGTCTTTGAGGACAAGACAGTTCCTTAGATTTCATGGCTTGCTTTTGTGCTCTGACATTCACTGTCAACTATGGGACCTTAAATAAACAGGTGTCTTTCCAAATCATGTTCAATCAACTGAATTTACCACAGGTGTCCAATCAAGCTGTAGAAACATCTGAAGGATGATCAGTGGAAACAAGATGCACCTGAGCTCAATTTTGAGTGTTATGGCTGTGAATAGTTACAAACATGTAATATGTGTTTTAATTTTTAATACATTTGCAAAGATTTCAAACAAACTTTGCACTTTATCATGAGGTTTTGTGCATAGAATTTTGTGTGGAAAAATAATTTGATCCATTTTGGAATAAGGCTGTAACAAAGTGTAAAAAGTAAAGTGTTGTAAATACTTTCTGGAAGCACTGTAAATCTGCAATTATCCATATGGTTGCAAATGATCACTAACTCTTGCTGTGTGTACAGTTTGAGGAAATCCTTTACTGAGTCATGTCAATCAAAATTAGAGGTGCTTTAATGGGGTAGCATAGAAATCAACAACAGAGAAAACAAAACAAAACAAAAAAATCGTGAATTCATATGAAGTAGACCATAACTACACCTTTGAGCCAAAATATCATGATAAATATGTCCATACTTCCATATGTAGGTATTTCATAAATGTTTATATTTAATCACAGAAGTCACTCTTATACCTTCTGTTATTTCGAGAATCTGCAGAGCTGCCTTGTTGCTCTTGGTCAGCAATGTGCAATTTATGCAGCAATGTGCCAAGTAAACTAGGTACCTCTACTTTTCATATAAAAGGTATAAGTGCAGAAAATAATTCAGATAGATTTAAACAGAGATTTGTTATCAGTAAAATTACAGGATGCTCTCACGAGATGTTGCAGTGTTACAAGAGGCATTAGCTCGATCCACCTCACTCGAAGAATTCTGATGACTCCATGTGCGTAGATCCAGCAATACCTGGTTAAGTTTCTCCATCCAGTTGGTGCGCTCTTCCCGAGTATCTGCGGAGAACCAGGTCCTTCATAGGGAAAAAAAATGATTGAATAATTGAATTATATAACACACACGCACACATAAAACCTTCATTGGTATGAGATTAATCAAGTACGCAGGAGTCCTTAAAACATCTTACTTGGTCAAGACATGGCTGTCTTGTTGCAGGGTCCTGGTGTTCACTAGTTCAAAGGTGTGGGGGCGTGCACAAGAATCTCTGTCCACAGGCTTCACACAGTCAAACCCACACAGAGATATGCTACCCTCTGCAGGCTAAAGGACACAAAAAAGCAAACAACAAATAAAAATAAAAGCATTTCTGACATATGAACTAAGAACTAAAAAAGGTGTGTAGTCCCCACCTTGTCACCCATCTCAGTGGGGTAGTTCCAGTAGAAAAAGAATCCTCCTTCAAGCTTAAAGAAGAGACGCTGCCAAGCTCCAAACCCACTCACATCCTCAAACATGGTCTAAATGATAACAGCATGGAACTTTTGTGATGACCAATAAACATATTGTACACTTATTAGTTAATAATTTGTTTGATACAGGAAAATGCAATTAAAGTGTACAGCAGAATAACAGATTTTATTACTGATCAAAAGATGTTTATGGCATACCAGAAAACCTTGGTGCTGGACATTGGAGTGGCTCTCACTGTGTAGCCTCAGATAGATGTGGCCTTCCAAGGGAGACAGAAAGGGAACCTACAATAAAGTTACAGAGAATCATTAGAAGATGTGTCACATCAAAGAAGCATTCCAATAATACAATCCATCAAAAAAGTGGTGAATTAGTCTAAACACTATCAAATTCAGCATACAAAACAGTTTCCAAAAAATATGTGTATAGAAACTGAAAAACATGTTTGTGAACACCAAACAGAAAAGAAAGGAAGGTGAGAGAAAAGCAGGGTGAAACCTTTTCCTGAAACTCATCTCCAAGGAGTCGCCTGATTTTGCCCTCAAACTTCATCTGAGAGGAGAAAAACAGAGACAAGGAAAGAGGAGGCACAGTTACATTACCAGAGACCCCACCACTGTGCAACACACCCACCATGAACCTGAAAAATAAAAAGATAAAAAAAATTAAACCTGCACCTTGTCTAGTGGGAATTTGTTTTGACCCAGGGAAGCCAGTGTGATCTTGTGAGAGCCCACTAAACAAAAGTTACTGGTCCGACGAGGGCCCAGAACAGGCAGAGCTCCAGCTGTGAAGAGAATAAAGAATGATACAGATGAAAAACAATCAGATACAGACATTTTAATCAGGCAGAGTACTGTGAGGTGGGATACTTACAATTCACACCTGGGTTGGATTTCTGTAGGAGAAAATGTATAATGTTGATGAGCAAACTAGACCAAATAATTTTATTTATACACTGCCTGGCCAAAAAAGGTCACACACTAATATTTTGTTGGACACCCTTTAACTTTGATTATGAAATGTGTTTGCTGTGAAATAATTTACACAAGCGTCTGCAATGACACATGTATTTCTGTCCAGAGTTGCTTTAATTTTTCCCCTCAAGATCTTGATGAGGTCGTCTATGAGTCATTTCGCACCTTTGGCCGCAACACATACATTCCGTTGTCGGAAGGTGGGGTGCGTACAGTACAGGCTGGTACAGTAGGCACAAAGCATGATGGGTGCATAATTTCAGCCACCTCTCTTCTTACCCTCATGTACCCTGGGACATGATAAATCTGGACTCATTACCACGTGTCGTTCTTCCATAGCTCTAGACTGCTATATTTCTGCTCCCTAGCAAATTGAAGCCATTTTGCCAGTTAGCCTCAGTGATGTGTTTTCTAAAGGCTATACAGCTCTTTAGTCCCAATCACTTTAGTTCCCTTCACATTGTGTGTGAAAATCATTACCTTCACTATTAAACATATCCCTGAGTTCTAAATTTGCTTTTGTATGATCTGATTTCTCCAATTTGCCAATCACCATTATTCAAATTTTTTCAGACCACATTCTTTCCTTGCTGTTTCCCCTCTGCCCTTATACTTTTTCAATGTGCTGAACATTAGTATTTTCAGCAAACACCTTATATGCTGTCACTGCTTCACGCAGGCCAATAAATAACTGGTTTCCAGCTGGAACAATCCCCCATGCAGTAATTATCCAACGGGAGGCTCTTACCTACTTGCTTAGTTAAATCCAGTTGGTGAACTTTTATTTGGCCAGGCAGTGTATTTATATTTCATGAAATCCAAAATTACATTGGGGAAAAAAATAAGACAAATACCGTTATGGTCTTGAGTAATTTCCTTGGTGTTACCTACTCACACAGAAATGAGAAAGATGCAATAAAAACCAAAACAGAGGACACATTCTTCATTAAGAAGTGTTCTATTAATTAAAAATACGCAACAACAGTAAGAAAGGACTGAGGTGGTGTCAATCAAATCTGTGCAGTAGCTCATTTCAAAACTTTGGGGGAGCCACAGCAAATGCTTGATCCCCATTGGGCATCAGCCTCAACCTCAACTGGGAGTCAATAAAGAGAAGCCAATGCAGGAGTAATGCATTCTCACCTACATGTATGAGTAAATAACCAAGCTGTAGCAATTTGTACCAGCTGTAACTTAGCAACCAATGATTGTTCAGCTCACAGCACATAGTGAACTGCAATAATCAAGTCACAAGGAGATAAAAGCATAATGACCCGCTCAGTGTCAATGAAAGATGAGGGGGAGAAGGCATAACTTTCTATAGTAGCCTTAGGCTTTAAAAACAAAAATACAAAAAAAACTACTCCGTTTATCTGTTTATCAGGTTTTAGACCAGGTTTTTGGGGATTGCATGCAAGTCTCCCAATGCCCTAGGTTCCACTGGGAACTGCATGATGCATGACTATGAAACAGTGATGCAACAGATTCCCCAATTCTAATAGAAAATCTCCTGATTGATAGATAGAACTGAAACCATTTAAGAGCAGTCAAATCTAGAGTCAAAATCAATCAAATCTGTTATAATCAATAAATCCTTAAAATGTTCAAAAGTTGTTTCTGTACTGATCTAAAGCCTAATTGAAAAACCACAAATAAATGTTCTATCTAAAGTAACACACTCACACACACTGTGTTTAATGAAGAAAGGGAACTTTGGAAAAACATCTGGTGTTTTGGCTACATGTTTTCAGTCCATTTTTCCAATTTACCCACATTTATGTGGATGTAGCTTTTAGTTAATGAACACAGCTATTGTTCTGTTTAGGAATGCACAGTGGGAAGCAGCTATTTTACGATGTGGGGAATACATCATAGTAGCTCTTTGTTTGATGGGCCAAATTTGGTTTCGTGCAACAATCTAACAGATGGACTTTACAGAAAAAGTACTTCTCTTCATAGTAAAGTAATTACAATAACTAGAGATAACAGTAGTGAATAGCGCTTTAAATTACTGAACCTGTTACTGTAAATGTATACTTACCCGTGATTTAGTGGAGCTTCGTTGCTGCTGCAGATTGGCAGTGCAGGTATTCCCTAGACTAGCAGACTACAAAAAATATATATACTTCTATTACAAATAGAAACAGAAATGATTAAAATAGGCAGTGAAAGTGCTTGAATAGTTTTAATTTCATTGTTGCATTTTTAGAAAATTGAGGCACATGTGTTAAAATATCTGCTTACCAAGCTGTAGACTTCTATATCAATCTCAAAGCTGGAACGAATATCCTGTCTACAGCAAAATACGTAGAAAGAAGAATTTCAAAAACCCTGTACTTGGAAATTATAAACCTAATTCACTGTAAGAAAGCTGATTAACAGTTAATTTAAAACTGCTACAATGCTAAACATGTTACTTTAGTCAGCAAAAGGAGGCTGGACAATAAAGTGATAATTAGGAACACAGTGACCGCAAAATCCTACCAACTACATGGGTCTCATCATCCTTCCATGATGCTACAATCCTACCCACCCAGAGAGAGCAAGGCCACTTATAGAATCCAGTGGAATGGGGAATCCAGCCACAGACGGTAATGGCATATCTTGAACCTCAATGCCAGTTAAGCATTTGATACCACCATGAACTACTAAAAAAAACTCACAAGAACTCACAAGGTGATGGATGTGGGAAATGTAATAGTGTCGCCATGCTCGGCATCAGCTGCTGTACCCAGAGGAGTGGCCACAATGTTACAGGAACCATAACGGATCAAGATGAAAAAGTAGTGTGTGGGACAACCTATGAAGAATCATTAATAACAACATTAGGCACAATGACTATACTTATATTCAACTGCATAAGAATTCCACCTGAAGATGCATAATTCACCTGTTCGGGCAGAGCACACAAACTCCACTTTGAGAGGCAGTTGGACACTGCTGATGCTAACGGTGCCCCTACATGGCTGTAGAGAGCCCGCATTAGAGTTTAAATCTGCTCCTGTTCCCTCTCTCAGTCGGCTGATCTCAGCCAAGAGGGCAGTGTGCTTCTCACCTGAATCAGAAAAAAAAAACACTTAAAAGCACCCCAACCTACACAAGCAACATTCTACTAATAAAGACACTAGGCTCTACTCACTAGAAACAAGTAGGAGTTTCTCAGCTTCTGCCTCTTGCAAGGAACCTTTGCCATGCTCTTCATCACTGCAACAGCTCAGGGCCTGTAGAGTCTGGTTAATTACTGTCTGTAGTTTAGCAGCCTCTTCACTCAAAGCCTAAAGCACAAAACAGACATAAAGCAGACATCTATTGAAACTATTTAGCTCTATAGCAGTTGCAGTATGTAATATAAGGTTTTTAATTTGTACATTCTGACTAAAACACTTATGTAAAATAAGTAAAAGAATGATGACAAACCTTGATAGTTTCTTTGGTGTTGATGGCTGGCTTAAGGTAGGACTTCTCAGGAGCTTGCTTCTGTACCCCAGAAGTTACACTCTCAGGGGGCAGATGACTGTTCCTTTGCTGAGAGCGGTAAGCATCAATGCTGTGGAGATTGAAAATACCAATTAACAACAATAAGGATGCAAAATGAGCCTACATTGTGTTTCAAACTGTTTATCACTATTTGGACAGGATTATTTTTACATGAACAGGTGGGCTAATGCAATTTTTACCAGTTTCTCAGTGATTCTAATTCTGTCTAAATGCAACGTCTTTTTAATAGACTGCAGATTCTGGATCTTTTACCTGCCATAATCTTGTGCAAATTGACATGTGGGTAAACATTTCTTCCTATCCAGTGTAAAAGAAGCATTTTGCAGCAGGTCCTGAGGTGCCCGAGAAGGCAGCGGTTCAAGTCTCTGGCAATTCATAACTACAGCAGGCGCAGCCAACATTCCACTTTTGAGGACTGTGCACACAGGCACGTACAGTCTGGATGGCACAGTGCTCATGCAATGGTGGTGAATAATCAAACCATCCATGTTGAGTCACTGCATAGTAAAGCTATTTTCAAACTAAAACTTCAGTATTACTATAAATGGGTTATAAGATTGCTTGTCATCCTCTAATACTTTCATTGGTTAAGACCCATATTACCCATGTTTTTTTTCAAAGGAGGTGGCAATGCAAATCAAGAACCCCCCCATGTCAGTAATTTATGCAAAAATTTCTTATCCTATGCAAATCAGACAAATTATACACGTCCTGTAGTAAAATAACATTACTCCAGGTAAAATAAAAACTAATAAAAACTTAATTTTATTATTTAAGTAGTTTTATGAAGTAAACATCAGCCAGGTAGACTTCTATACTCACGATGATTTTAAATAAGTGTCATATGGAATTTTTTTGTTCCTAAAGATGGAGTGTAATTCACTTTTACTTTCACAATGACAAAGTGAAAACGGTTTGTTTGAAATCTTTGCAAATTTATATAAAACAATACACAAAAATATAACGTACATACGTATTAACAGCCTTTGCCATGAAACTCAAAATTGAGCTCAGGTGCATCTTGTTTCCACTGATCATCCTTCAGATGTTTCTACAGTTTGATTGGACACCTGTCATAAATTCAGTTGATTGGACATGTTTTGGAAAGGCACACACTTGTTTATAGTAGGTCCCAAGCCATGAAGGAATTGTCTGTAAACCTCTGAGACAGGACTGTATTGAGACAGAGATCTGGGGTATAGAAATATTTCTGCTGCATTGAATGAGCAGTGTCCTCCATCATCTGTAAACAGAAGAAGGTTGGAACCACAGGACACTTTCTAAAGCTGGCCGCCCAGGCAATCTGAGTGACAATGGTAGAAAGGTCTCAGTAACCAACAACCCAGTTGTCACTGTGACAGAGCTCCAACGTTACTCTGTGGAGAGAAGAGAATCTTCTAGAAGGACAACCATTTCTGCAGCACTCCACCAATCAGGCCTGTATGGTGCAATGGCCAGACGGAAGCCACTCCTTATTAAAAAGGCACACAACAGCCCATGTAAAGGACTATCAGACCATGAGAAACAAAATTATCTGGTCTGATGAAACAAAGACTGAACTTTTTGGACTGAATGCCAAGCATCATGTCTGGAGAAAACCAGGCACAGTTCATCCCCTAGCCAATCCATTCATACACTTAAGCATGGTGGTGGCATCATCATGTTGTGGGGATGTTTTTATGTAGCAGGAACTGGGAGACTAGTCAAGGTTGAGGGAAAGATGACTGCAGCAATTTAAAGAGACATCCTCAATCTGGGACGAACGTTTATCTTCCAACAGGACAATGACCTCAAGCACTGGAGATATCAAAAATGGCTGCATTGATGCTCTCCACCTAATCTGATGGAGCTTGAGAGGTTCTGCAAAGAAGAATGAAAGAAACATCCCAAAAACAGGTGTGCCAATCTTGTATCATCATACTCAAAAAAATCCATGAGGCTGTAATTGCTGCAAAGGTGTTTCAACAAAGTATTGAGCAAAGGCTGGGAATACAATGTAAAATTTGTTTGTATTTTATTTTTAATAAGTTTGCTGGATGGCTGGGAGATTGACCCCTTACAAACATGGATGAAAACACCATGGATGTTGTGTTTGCTGATGACCTGCCTAATGAGGATGACCTGCTGAAAAACTGTAACAAACCAATCTGCATTTTTGGGCAACTTAAGGTAGTTGATACCCTGATGAAAAATACAGCCAAAGACCAGCTTTAGCAGGTAGCTGTTTTGGATGGTTTAGGCTGGTTAAGCTGCTTTAATGGTCAAGGTGGTTGAAAAGTTGGTTGAAAGGTGGTCGTCATCTACACAAAATACCCTATGAAAGAGAGCAAACTGACCATCATAGGCTTGAGTAATGTTTGTCATTTTGGATCGGATTACTTGCAGTGTGTATGTAAACACAGATTTTTGTTCTTGGCCTGCCACCCCCCTTAATATAAACACAGGTCTGAATTTAGAATCTGAATCAAACTGGGGAAAATCATTACATATAAACACAGCCACAGTTACTTATATGTAGCAACTTTGACTAATTAAAAGTTCTGGAACTGTGTGTACCACATTTTAATTTAGTGAAAAATGAGCTTTGGTTTGTGGTTACTACACCAATAAATGACACTTCTACAACTGGCAATAAATGTTACTCACACTTCAAGTAAACCACCACTCTACTGGTACCAATGTTAGAATCAAGGATGAACTAATAATGGAGACACTGACCAAATGGATTTTCTTTTATCTAGGGGGCTTCAAAAGTTATGTATATTCCATCAAGTATTCCTAATATTTCTATTTCTAGTCTTACCTGTAAAGAGGTGGAGCACACTTAGCAGGAGTCATTTCTTCCTCTGGTGTGCACTGCACTGCTGGTGGAGGCAGAGTGGCTGCCATCCTCTAAATATCACCCAAAAAAGGTCAAACATATGACAGAAATGGTGGAGTTATTTTACTTCGAACCAACTATTTATCTGTGGTAAAGGGATATGGCAGCTACATGTCCTTACCAATGGAGTAACAACAGCCTCCACAGATTTGCTAAGAGGAGAGAGGATACAGGTAGGTGGGAGAGTTAGGAAGTCTTCTTCACTATACCCTGGGGTGCCATCATCTGTTGTGTTGTCCTCTCCATGACTGTAGACTTTCTCTTCATCAAACTGATCTTCACTGGACTTTATAACTGCACTCTCTACTCTTTCAGCACTGAGAAGTGCTTCTTCTTGTTCTTCTTTGCATAGGCCAGGCTTTCCTGGACTAGACTCCAGGGTTTTGTCCTTCAGCTTAGTTTCACATCCTTCTATGTCAGTTTTCTCTTCCTTTTTGGGCTCAGAATGGCTGTATTCCTTCTCATCCCCTTTCTCTTCTTCCTCTACTTTGTCAGCAGCTTGCAAGACATCTTCAAACATCTTGTCGATTAAGGCGGAGGTGCTCATTTCTTCATTAGGGTGCATTACAGACTCTAAAACAAAAAGGTCTAAAAAGGTCAGTTATTATTTGGACTACAAATCACAATTAAATTCTCCTTTTTCTCTCTCACAATTCTCCTTTTTTGCAAAGAATCTGCAGGATGTGACAAAACAGAAGGTATACAGCCTACCATTAGGTTTAATAGAAGGACATAACTCTCTGCATGTGGGCTTTAAGTCTCCAGCAAAGGCAGGTGTGTCACTAAAGTCATCTCCCATCACTTCATTTACACCACTGAAGCTTATGCTGCATACTGCCTCCTTTGAGTCAATGCTCGAGTCATCCTAGCAAGTAAAGAGAGTGAGAGTTTACACTCAAACATACACCCATGGCAAATAAATATGATTATCCATTCACTAATAGACACAAATAAATAATACTACAAAATACATTAAAGTGCTCATACAAAACTGACAGTTAAAGACCTCTGACAACAGTAGTTACAGTTAGGTTAGTTAGGTTTACCATGTGAAACCCAGTAAAACAAAAAACACCCAGTGCACATAAGCAGTTTTAGATTTAAGCTCACATTCCCAAACTCTAAAGGAGGCCAAGGGATTTTTCGGGATCTCTGGCAAACATAAGTAGAGCTTGTTGGTGAAGATTCTCTCTGGCAAAATGCGCACAATTCATGATTTACAGGGTTTGGCCTCTAAGCCACACAAACATTAAATAGGTAAGACTTTCTACACCACATTCCAAATTATTTTGCTAATTGAATTTAAGTGTCAAAGATTCATTTTTTGTTTTTCAATTAAACTCATGGATGGTATTGTATCTCAGGGCACTTTGGCTCACGGAATCAGTTTGCCAGGTGAATCGAATTAAAGGAAAAGTCTGTTAAAAGGGATGTTTCACATTAATAACCAGGCCACAGGTTTCAAGCAATAAGGGAAATAAAAACAAATCTCTTTGCTGCTGAAAAATGTCAAATAGTGCAATACCTTCAACAAAGATATTAGACATTTCACAAAAACCTAAGTGTGATCATCATACTGTGGATGTACGGCTGATTCAGAAGACAGATGGACTTGTTCATATGAAGGCATAATGAGGAAGGTTTCTGCCAGACAAATCAACTGGATTAAGAGAGCAGCTGCTATAAATGTTCAGCCACAAAATAAACGTTTTGCACACCATTACAAATTGCGACTTCACACTTCACTGTGTTCTATGAGATATATATCATATATATATATATATCATATAAAGCTAATTATTTGTATTTACACTAATCAGGTACCAATTAGCCCAAATAGCAGAGAGAAAAAAAAAAAAAAAAAAAAAAATGCATGCCATGCAAAAGTTCAGGTCTTAGGAGGTTAAAGCTGCTGGTGCCTCGTGTCCCACAAACCTCAAAGGTAGGATCCTTCAGAGGCTTGCTGCACTGCATAGCAACTATTAGGCTACCCTAACCAATGCTCAAAAGCAGGATCGGTTGAAGTGGGCACAGACATAGGTGAATGTTTCAGTAAATGTGACCACCTAATGCCGCAAATTCAACAAATGACAATTTTCAGTAGAACATACAAAACATTTTTAAACTTGTGTATGTACTAACTTGGAACAGTGCATTTTGAGTTATTATTATTTTTGGAAAAACTACTGTGATTGAGAGGTTTGTTCAATAAAATATGGATTTATACTGTAACAGTTGATGACTTGAAAATTAAACTGACTGTCATTTGCATTGACCATTAATGAAAATCAAAAAAAAATTGCATAATAATTTGGAACGAGGTGTAGTTTAGTAAATGCATATAAAGGAAAAAAATCAGCATGACATGTCTTTTAAGAACAACTTACCTCAGCAAGAGAAGAGTCAGACAAACTCCTCTTGAGCCACATGTTCTCTGTGACAGGCTGAATGCTCAATAACTTCAGTTCATTCTCTCTAGCCTGAACAGATGACACACACACACGTCAGCTTAGCCAGAGGCCGTCTTGATCATGCAGCTTGAATACTTACTAAGGCATGTGATTATTGTGAAGTTTCACTCATATCAGCTAATGTCTTCATACAAAATAATATGTGTGGTTATAATGTTGCAAAGCACAAATCCCACCTGGCGGATACGGGAGGCCTCCTTAGTGCTGGGGGTCACAGAAGCATTAAGCTGCTTTTGCATATTGTGCACAAAGCTGGAGAGTTGGCGTGTAGAGGGTGTGGAAAGGACTGGGCTGCTATCTGGGGTGGTAGTCTTAAAACGCTCCAAACGAGAGTTAAACTCATCATCACCTTAAATAAAAACACAAATACTTGTTGAATAATCTCTGGTTTTGACTTTTGTGTGGGTTTATGTTGTATGTCAGTCAAGCCAGTTTTAGGGCTGTTTCCCCCAGAATGGCTTAGACCTAGCTTTGAACTAATTATCAATGCCTTTGGTAAATCCCAACTGCAAATTCTTTAAAGTGGATGTTTAAGCATAGTTTTGATCTGGGACACTGACTCATTGTCATACATGCATGACTACATTGAACATTCTTAGTGTACCTTTAGGCTTAGCCTGGGTCTAGAAAACTGGCCTGTATTGTTTTCTAGCCCATCTCAGCAGACAGTGCGTTTCCACACT
Source organism: Acestrorhynchus altus (assembly GCA_034509495.1). Taxonomy (NCBI): domain Eukaryota; kingdom Metazoa; phylum Chordata; class Actinopteri; order Characiformes; family Acestrorhynchidae; genus Acestrorhynchus; species Acestrorhynchus altus. The sequence continues at coordinate 22,327,998 of CM067508.1, forward strand.
GTAAGCCTATACCAACGCTAAAAAGAATTTACTCATGGTGTGGGAAACAACCGTATTTTGTGTTTAGCAGCGACTGTGTAACTTCTGCTCTATTAACAGTATTTCTGTAATGTTTTGTGTCTGCGTTCAAATGAAACACACAATTAGCAAGTAGCTGAATTTCAAATGAGAAGTTTTCTGCATGGCTCCACCACTGGTTATCTTGAAGTATCATGTGAAATTAAAGATGTACGATGATCTATACCAGTGTAAATACTCACCAATGTGACAAACATCTCTGAGTATGCTGGTGGAGGGACTTTCTGTGCCTGGGTCTGACATACAGCGTTGAACCAATGCAGCCCCACCTGTTCAAAAACACAACCTCTGGAGTTACACACTATATTATTATTATTATTATTATTATTATAGTGTGCAATAATAATAATAATAATAATAATAATAATAATAATAATAATAATAATAATAATAATAATAATAATAATAATAAATAATGAATCTGATAAGATGAGAGGTGTAATAGACATTAGGTTACTCTCACCATCTTGTCTCCGTGTGAGCTCCTGCACCCTAAGTTGAACAGATGCTATGGCTGGTGTGTCTGGCTTCACCTCTATCTCAACCCTTCGTGATCTGGATGGGGAACCTTCCAGTGGTTTCTTATTCTCAACTCCTTCTGCAGCCAAACGCCTCCTCTTCAGAACATTCTCAAGCTCTGTAATGACAGCATTCAGGAATGAGAAATAATTTTGAATGTCACTACAGTTCCCTTTAAAAATGGTCAAAAAATGTTTAGGAATATACATTTAGGCAAACACTGTAAAATATGATGCTCAAGAATCCAGTGAGATGGTCCTAATAGTATAAACAAAAGTCTAGAGGGTCCAGCTGGATCTGAACTCCTCCCCCATCATGTTTTCATTGGACAGAACAAGTAAGTTTCATGGTAGATAATTTTCCCTTTCAGAAACTTTTTGCCTAGGTGAAGTTTTTCTGGAGGGTTACATTAATTTAAATAATTATTTATTCATAAAAGTGGGCAGACAATATGGGGCTGTATGGAGGCAGAATGCAACTGCCTCATTATTTTAGGTGGAACTGAAACTTTAAATAAATTTTTAAACACATAACATTATGACCACCTCCATGTCCATTTTATTAGTTCCACTTGCGATATAGGAGCACTTTGCAATTCTATAATTACAGACTATTTTGCATCTTTTCCTCTGAATAAGCCTCCTTTTACCCTGTTCTCAAGTCAAGTCAAGGCTTTTTATTGTCATCACATTTGAGTACAGGTACAGGTACAGAGTGCATTGAAATTACGTTCCTCCGGAACCAAGATGCAACATGGAGCAGCAATACAGTAGGACAACATAAAGTGCAAACACTACAATAAATACAGCAAACAAGAGACAATTTAACAGACAGGACAGGACAGTGCAGTACCGAACGGTACAATGAAATGAAATGTGGTGAGAATAAGGTGCAAGAGATATGTTCTTCCATGGTCCAAACCCCACAGGACTGCCACAAAGCAGGTATTATGTGAATGATGGGTCATTCTCAGGACTGCAGTGACACTGACATGGAGGTGTTGTATTAGACACTTCTATCTAGTTGCTCCACCTTGTTGATGTAAAATCAGAGACAGGGGCTCATCTGTCATAGCACAGTTTGTGTTAGTCATCCTCTAGTCCTTCATCAGTGCTGACAGGACACTGCCCACAGAACACTGTCGGCTGGAAATATCTGACAGACACTACTCGGTTTGAACACTCCAGCAGCACTGCTGTTTCTGACCCACTCTTACCAGTGCAACACACACTAACACCACCACCATGTCAATGTCACTGCAGTGCCAAGAATGACCAACCCACATAATACCTGCTCTGTGGTGGTCCTGTGGGATTTAAGAATTGATAATTGAAGAACAGGGTGAAAGGTGGCTAAAAAAATATGCAGAGAAAAAGATGGATTAAAGTCTGTTATTAAAGAAGAACAAAGTGTTCCTTGCTCCTCTGTCAGTGGAGCAGAGGAAAATGCACAGTGAGTGTAGAAACAAGGAGGTAACAATATGCCAGTTTAAGTAAAGAAAATGAATAATAACAAAAACTCAGTCTTATTTATTTTATCGTATTTCAACTATTATGCATGGGTGATGTGTTAAACTACAGGATTTTAGATGAACAGAAAAACAGTAGTTTACCACCAAAGAAAACACTTCTGGTAATGCAGTAAGTCATACCTGAATCATGTGGCATGACAAGAAAGGCAACGTTAACCAAGAATTGCACAAGCATGACATAGGTGAAGAGTGAATGCAGAGAGAAGGATTTCCGAAGTATTTGCGAAATACTTAGGGGGTTAAATACACATACCATTAGAGACTAACACATTCTCCTCCAACGGCTCTCTCGGTCTCTTCTGCGTTTGGTCTGGCTGCCCAGGCTTTTCCATTTTCTTAATGGCACAGGAAGATGAAAGTATTTAGATTTTTCTAGATCAGTGCTACACTGCAGTACAGTAAATCACGTTGTATACAGTCACTGTCCAATGAAAAACACCCATCTCCAAATTGGTGACTTCAGGGGAGAGGGCAAAAATGTTCTTAACTGTGAATGGAACTTCATGTAAAAGAAGAGAAATGACATGTCATTATAAGTATTTGTACTGGTCTGCTCATCCAGAATTATTTACAGTGTACACAACAGCTACAGGGTGTTATACCTGTATCCTGTATTGCACACACATGTATAATATATGCTCCAGACATGTTTACAGGTGTAATAAATGTCCTGTCTGATCAGGATTCCTGATGGGAGCTGGTGTGAACTGACCTGGCAAGCTTTACTGTTACAGCTCTGTTTGAGCCAGAATGCTTTCGGGACAGACCAGAATAATATCACTGTCTTGTCATTTTACACACAAAGTCAGTATAAAGGAATATAAACGCTTACACTTGATGAAGTAAGTGTAGCCGGCTCGCTCAGCAGTTGGCTCGTCGTGTCAGTTGGCGAATATTAACGGCGAGGATTGTTGGAACTTTACTAAATAACCTACCTCTGACCTCTGAGCATTATGAACAGCACAACATGGCCGTACACACGCTGGGATAGTTCTCCTAGTAGTTCGGTTTAAAAGTAGGGGGTAAAGTCTTACCTGAGCCAAAGGTTGATGTTGTTTCCTTGAAGCGCATTCAAACATTTGAATTTCAGCGCGCTTGACGCATGCGCACTGCACAGCACCTCAGCGGCATGACCGACGCCCCCTAGAGGCGGCAACTGAAAGCATAATAATAATGGCGGGGTGGATAGAAAGACCCAAGCATTTTAATATTTTGCCAGAGTACAAGTGAATGTAAATGTACTTTTCCAAAACAACGCATGTAGAAGAAAGATAAAGTAGTATTCAGGCGCTTACGCAAATGCTTGGGCAGCCATTGTTCAATTAACAGTAAACACAGCTCCTGTAATGTCATGTTCCACCTTAACACAAGGCTGGACAAGAAGGACAAAAAAATATCGCAATATATTTTATTGTTGCAGCTAAGAGTCTTAGAATTGTCGTTGTTTCTCCATTTTCGTTTCAGAAGGCCTCTAGGTCTGACATACTCTTCAGTGGTCTAGCTGCACAGTGTTTTATTGTCTCAGTTACAAACATTCAATGGTATTTAGGTCAGTCACTGTGATCTTAAAACTGCAGGCCATCTGTTTTAGGTAGTCCACCGTGGTTCCGAGGTATGCTTTGGATCATTATCCTGTTGTGGAAGCCATTGTCTTCTCAGCTTCTGCCCCTTCTCAAACGGTTTGACATTTGCATTCAGTATTTGCTGGTATTTTGAAGAATCCAATTACATAATTTATAAAGCATGGGCAGCTCTAATTCAGCTGATGGCTCCTAGGTGGTGACATGCCACAGGCATGATTCACTAATCAAGCTCTGAGATGTCAAAACATAAAGTGCCAAAACCTTTGCACAGGCCACACTGACATTTTTTATTTTTATGCTTTAAAGAATAAGTGTGCATTAGGATTTGTAAAAGCCTGCTGATTAGTAATTTACTCAAACATTAAATAAAATGTTCTAATCATTTGAGACTCTGGATTTTTGATTTTCAGGGGCTATAAGCCATACTGATCCAACAGTAGAGCTAAAATAAAATCTGGAATATTTCACTTCGCATGTAATTGATATATAATGTGACTGTGAACCTTTTTCATATGAAATTATGACTTTTTCATGATTTGTTTTCAGAGACGCACTAGTGTGTAAATATATTTGGTTACGATCAGTAAAGGGCTACCTGAATGTAAAAAATGCAGAATGCAATACACAAATGCTCAAGATGGAAAAGTAAGAGAATGCACTGCATATTTATTTTGACACTGAAAAGAAAATTAATAAACAGAAAGACAAAAATTTTATGAATGAGTAGAAATTGAAAAATGGAACTGAGCAGAAGATACCATAATGACTGGGCATGACTGGAATAATTTCAAATGATTGGAACAAATAACTTCACTAAAAATATAGATTTTTCTTCTGGGCATTATAAATATAATAGATTTTATTTGATTAACTTCTTAAAAACGTATAAACTTAAAAAACTTCAGCTAATAACAAATTATAGTAAATGTGAACATCACAGCATAAAACATGACCTACACCATTGAAGCTGATAATGAGCATTTTGTTGGCCTAGAATGATACAGTATCATGTGATGAACTTCCACTAAATTGAAACTAAAGTGAAAACAACTTCTTAGGAAAGGTCCAGTAAAGGTTGCTGGTTGCTGGGAAAAAAAAAACCAAAAAAAAAACTTGAGGCCTGCCTTGAGATTTTAAAGACTATGTAAACACATACTCAGAAATTAATTATATACAACAAAATAATGTCATCTACCTTTTAGAAATTAATGTTTTAAAAAGTCTCATCACTAACAACTAATTAAAGAACTTACCTGACCACTACAATACATCTGTGTACAACAGGGAATGTAGCAACACAAACATGTACAAGTGAACAAAAATTTACATGTGAACCTTAAAAGTGACAGCTGTTATCATAGGCAAACCCAGTCCTTTTTCAATTAATTACATTATGCATAAGGACTGTGTATAAGAAGGAACAATATAGGGCTCTAAAATACACAATACACAACATTTACAATGAGAAGGATTAAATGGTAATTAAGGTACTTCATAACTGCATTAATTATTATGGGATGGTTTGTTTAAACTGGAGTTAAAATAAACCACGGTGACTGTAATGTCGTCTCGATACATGCGGGCCAAGTCGTCTGGCAGTGCAAGCATGGCCGACAACCTCTCCTGATCCATTTCTCCATACTCATTGGTACCGAGAGAATGACGAATAAGGTGAGTGGCTGCATTCAAGTCCAGGGCTGGTGTTGCGCGAGCCCGTCGCTGTAGCAACAGCTGGTGCATCTGTCCCAGACTGAGTTGCTGCTGGCTAGCAGAAACTGGCGCCTGTAGGTGGACACCCGTCAAGTGCTCTGCTACCAGCCTGACTGCCTCCTCGCTGTCCAGTTCATCCCACAAACCGTCTGATGCTAGGATCAAGAAGCGGTCTTTTGGACGCAGGCGGTGATAAGTGACCTCTGGCGTGACTTCAAGGTAAGGTGGGGTGAGGTAGTTGGGTGGAGTGTACTGATATAGGTTTAGAGCCTCCAAATCACAGCCTCCATTCTCCAGAACACTTTGCTGGAGTTCCCGACTCCACTTAAAGCGAACGTCCCCAAAGGCACGCAAAGGCATGAGCACCCCTAGCAATCTGTCATCTACGATGACAGTCTGGTTTTCACTTGCTGGGTGCTGGGAACGTACTCGGTTCAGTTCAGCTGAGTTGGCAGCATTGTGGTCCATTGAAAGAGGCAGAGCGCTCCAACTCCCATCACTCTCCTGCACTCCCAGCACAGCCCGGCAATCTCCAGTATTAGCCACAAATATGCCATCATGCCCCACATGGGCGACACAGGCTGTGCAGCCTGCAAATGCAGCTTGGACAGCAGTGTTGCGCATAAGATCACTAGCCAAGGGGACCTGAGCCTCAAGGGAGAGGTCTGTGTCCAGGCGCTGGAAAGCATAACTAAGGGCTTCTCCAGGGCTCATTCCATCACCATGGTCTTCACTGGCAAGCAGCTCCTGCCAGTATACACGCAAGTGGTTGACATACAAGGCAGCAGACTCCCGGTAGTTGTAATCATTGTGATGTTTGTACCATTGCAGAATTGGAGGCACAGGTCTTTGTGTCTCCATTGCAGCCTCCAAATCCTCCAAACCAGACTCTGACATCATCGCCACAGCCACATAATAAGGCAGCCTCTCGCTGACAACCTGAGCACATGCATGTCCACCGTGACCATCAAAAACCCCAAACAGCATCCCCCGAGTCTGCAGGCAAGTGGCAGTGCTACGCCTATCCTCCAGAGGAGCATTGGCTGCAAGCTGATTGCTCTCAAACTTCAGCACAGGGCTGGAACCACCACGGCGGTCAAACTCTGGAATACGCACAGACTGCTCATTAGCACGCAGTATTCCATCAATCTGCAGTCTGCTCAGCTGGAAGTCCAGTTCAGGCACAGGAGAAGAGAGTCCTTGTACTCTGCCTTGGTTTGATTCACTGTCTGACCTCCTACCGCGGGAGGAGCAAGCCCGGGTCTGGGAGCTCAAAATCTTAGAATGACAGGACAAGGATGGGAGAGTGTACCAGCCAGGTGAGAAACAGGTGGACAGACAGCTACTGCCTGCATGGCGCAGAAGCCTTGAGCACATGTTCGCTGACATCTCGACCTATGTTTACAGATGACAAGCCTGGAGTTCTTACATTGGGAAATTCTGGAAAAACAAACACAAAGAAACATGTCATTCTTTCAAACAACAACATTTCAGCCAGTTTGCACTCCAGAATTAACTTAAAACTGAAACAAAATAGTGCAGGATCCATTAATCAGTGGCATCTGAAGAAATTATAAAAACAATAAAAAATCAAATATGAAATTGGAGGTGTATGTGCTATATAGTTTGAATGAGTTTGAGGACCAACTCTACACCCTCCACAGGGTGCTCGAGGGTTCATGGGAGTTTGCCCAACCAGTCCACATGGCCGAAATGAGTTTCCTCCGTAGGGTGGCCGGGCGCTCCCTTAGAGATAGGGTGAGATCTGCGGTCACCCGGGAGGAGCTCGGAGTAGAGCCGCTGCTCCTCTACATCGAGAGAAACCAGTTGAGGTGGCTCAAGCACCTTTTTCGGATTCCCCCTGGATGTCTCCCCGGGGATGTATTCCAGGCACACCCCACCGGAGGAGACCGCGGGGTAGACCCAGGACACACTGGAGGGACTATGTCTCTCAGCTGGCCTGGGAACGCCTCAGGGTGCCTCCTGGGGAGCTGTCTGAGGTATTGGCGGAGAGGGAGGTCTGGGCATCCCTGCTTAGACTGCTGCACCCGCGACCCAGCCCCAGATAAGAGGAAGGAAGACGGACGGACGGACGTCAAAATGAGTTTCAAAAATGAGTTCAAAATGATTTTCTTCACCAGTGTCAACACACAGATCATTGCAGTCAGGCATAAAACTAGAAAGAGCGACTTTATAGAATAAAAAAGGTTTTAATTCTCAATATAATTAAATGTAACATTATTTTATAACTTTCTATTGGTCCATTCATCATGAAAATTCTGACACATGATATAGACCAAGTGTCAGATGGAGGTGCAGAGTTATTGTGTCAGATGGAGGTGCAGAGTAATTACACCATATAGACACTACACTGCACTGGAATGATGCCACCTAACTACAGCATCATAATAAAGGAAAGGCATAGATCCTGAGAGGTTCTGATACAGGTCTGCTCAGAATAATGGTTCTGAGTAGCTTATGGATGACTGATCCTGTGTGATCACAGGTTAAGAGGACTCTGGACACAGACAGCAGACTGTAATCACAACTGTACTTCACCCTGAATTCACCCAACCTCAAAACCAAGCCCTGTAAACGCAAACCTACTCTTTCCAGCTTGAGGAAACGTCTGGATGACTTCGAGCCCAAAAACGTCCGTTAACGTTTATCTGCCTTATTCAGCAATCCTGTGTTGATGGATATTAGAACCACTGTTGTTACCTAAATCTTCAGCTCAGGAAGGAAGGTAAACTCTCAGAAACTAGAGGTGGGTGGATCGATCCAAATATCGATAATATCGATATCAACGCTGGTATTGGTATTGATTAATACTGGTGTAAAAAGATCGATACTCAAGCGTTAATTCTCTCCCGGACTCACTGACTGCTGCACATGCGCATTCACCAAACTCTCCTCTATGGAAACGCTGCTCTGTCATCGCACGTAGCAGCGCGCCCCGCCCCCGTACGCTCGCCTTTTATTGATTCACCGTCACGCGTCTTAGTGGCGCCGGCCAATCAGCCATGCGGGTAGGCTCAGCCTGGCCCGCCAATCAGAGGTCTCCTCCAGTCGACACGTCACAGAACGTCACAGTACTGCAATTTTATTGCAGAAAATCAAACAGCAGCAGCACCCAGAGACACTTTCTGTATTATTTTATTGTTTGTTCGTCTTGATAAACAGAATAAGTGTGAAACTGTTAACAGTATTTGTTGTGTTGTGATTTGTCAGCACCGTACCTCAGCAGATTGTATTTGAAGTTGCGTTGTGATATTTTTTTTACTCTGTTTATTTAAGAAAAAAACAGAATTGCACAGAAAGGAACAAAATTCCTTAATTTTATTGTATTTTCTAATTCCAATTCTGTCTGAAAAAGAAACAAAGAACAAAAGAACTAGAAAAGTCAGTCAGCGAGGGGAGAATGTTTTTTTATTTTTGTATTGTAGTTTCTCCTTTTCTGCCTCAAAAAGACTTATTTTCCTAATGTTGTGGCAAACTTTGTTTTGTTACTGTTCCATTGTTTCTAAACAAAAACGTTGACTGTGATAAAGTATTTTGTTGTCAAAATACTGTCCTAGGTCTTTTGGATCCTTTGGATCTATTAAGCTTAAATATCGGTATTGATATCGGCGATACTGGCCTGCAATTACTTGGTATCAGATCGATACCAAAATTCCCAGTATCGCCCACCTCTATCAGAGACACAGAAGAGCAGAGGAAATGAATGGCTCCTCACTGGGTCCTTCAGACCGCCAGGAGAAGCTTTTTTGGCCCTAATGGGCATGCGTAGTCTGACTCTTAAGCACTGCATGCTGGGAAATGTGGTTTTGGCGGGTCGTCTTCAATCGTAAACAAACGCTGGGTCTTAAAGGCGCCACGTTTAGGCGGCGATAGTAAGATATTCATGGGATATTTAATAACCAAATACATTCATAATTATTCAAAATAACTGAAAATAAAGCCTGACATCACTCAGTGTGGGACTCTGGCAGCCTAAATTTAGAATGAGCTTTAGGCCTCAGCTGACTCAGTGTGAGGAGGACTGTGAGACAGTAGTGTTTCTACAACTCAGGGTTTCTTTATCTGACTGAAATGTCACCAACACGGCTAAATTTTATAACATCTACAACACTCGTTTTGTTTCACTGCTCCCTCGTGGTGAACTTACATGAAGCTTGTCTCTACCTGTCTAATAACTCCACCACCCACATACCTGTCTCCAGTTCTTATTCATTCTACTGTAAAATAATAGAACAGAGCTACTCTACACCAGTTAGTTAGTTATCACACTCACTAATGCTGAAAGTGCAGCCCACCCCTTTCTGTCTGTCTGCTGACGTTAAATCAGTTCAGGTTCCTGTAGTGGACCTCCACTGTGACTTCGTGAAACACTGATTCTTGTCTCTGCAGGTTGGTGGGAGCAAGGAAATATAAACCTGTTCAAAAATGTTAAAGGGTAAGTCCGTCATAATCAATGAATCATAATAAATCAGCTATGTTTGTGACTGATTAGTACACACCACAGTCATCTCCAAAACAGTAATGGACTTCTGATCTGTCAAACCTCAGCCATATCAGATCAGATCAGTCTTACACACACGGGTGATCGTTTCTGACTATGATTACCCTCAGTTTTTTTATAAATGGATGCTCATTTATTTATTAACATAACCATTGGCTTATATATATATTTCCGAATAGTTTATTCTGTTGATTATTTTTATTACTCTGTTTTTTATTATTTTATCATTTTATTATTTTTATTTTATCTTATTATTCTGTTTTTTATATTTTATTTAGATGGATACAGCTGTATGAATGTGCAATTTCCCTCTGGATTTAATAAAGCGATTCTGATTCTGATTCTGAAATGCCATTAATCTGTTTCTGGAACACCAGTCTGTAGTCAGTTCAGATAAATGTAAAATGAACTTTGTAGATAAGAACAATTTGGCAACATCATCGAACATTTAACTAGCTAGTTTGAACCTGGTGATGCGGGTTGATGAATTTTAAATGTTGATTGTAATGACAACCTGTCCTGGAGGTTTGGTTTTATGGCACTGTCCGATATATCTCCCAAAGGGGATATATAAGGTGCTTTTACCTTATATGTGCTTATTAAACATATTTTTCTTCAAGCAATCAAGACTGATCTCCACTTTTTGCTTGAGTGCCTAAAGTACCAGATGAAATGTCCAGACTCACAGAAACAAGCTCTACGTACCATTGTTTCTATCTGTTGGCAGAATGGTCAGTTTCACCGAATATTCACAGCTCATACACCATTGTATTATTTATACAGTTAAAGTTTCTGTTTAATGTAGTGCTGTGTGTTCCTTTTTTTACAACCAGAGCAAAACATGGAGTTTTTCAAACAGATTGGAGGTGTGATGTTTATTTACAACCTATCCATGTCCAGCCATTACTCTGAAGTTAAAGCGATAGCTCTTTTCGCGCTTGGTTCCTTGGCGGAATTTAGTGGTGAGTATTTATGAATGTCCATGCCTGTATTTTGTAGAGCCAGGAGTGTTTAATTTTGTGGACGTCCAGATTGAACAGAAAAAGATTGAATTTATTAAATGTTATTTATTTATTGCTGCATTTATTCTGCTTTCCTTTCACGTAACACTAATACAGTGTAAGCCATTTATAGAACTAAAAGTTGACTGTGCCCCCTTCTTTCTAGAGAGCTGTAAACAGGCCCTCTGTACAGAGGAGACTTTCAGTGGCTTGGCAGAGTGCATAAAAACTGAAGTGTCCCCCACACAAAAGAGAGTGGCAGTATATGTGCTCTGTGTACTGGTTTCCAACAACAGTAAGATTTGCTAAAAGTTGCATCATAGCAAGTCACGTGATAATAGATATTTCAAGTAGTTTTTGGTCTTGTAATCAGACAGGGTGAAGGTGAATTCTCCATAGATGGGCTTTGTTTAGGTGCTACTGCATCTAAGCACACCAGAAATTCCAAGTTGTGAAGATACTTCTGTTGCATGCTGCTTTCTCATTTTAATTAGTGTTGATATTCTGACAGACCCAACACATTGCTTTAAATAAACTTGATTTTGTATTTCAGGACAGGGGCAGAGCTTTGCAAAGACTTCAGGGTGCATTGGTATTCTGCTAAAAATATTCAGGTACATAAACTTAACATTACATATGTGCCACATGCCTATTGCTAAATAATATGGAAATCATCCCAAGCTGCTTTTGCCAACACACCAGATAACATGGGAATCAGCCTGAGCTGCTTTTACAAACTCTCCGGTTGCCAAGTATAATCCATATTTGGCCCAGTTCCAGATGGCCATTGATGTGTCTCAGCTGAAGCTACCATAGATCAGTCAAGCTTTTGCCAGTTCTTTATGCTTTCTGGGATGCTAGAGTCCAACATCTTAATTCATTGATGTCTGGTGCTTGCTAGAAGACAACCATTAAAATGTTAACCAGACCATTTGTCCTGAAAACAAGAAAAGTTTGAAGACATAACTTTAGAGCATATCTCATTCAACAGATAGCTGATTCACTTACAAAATGATTGTATAAACAAGTAAGAGCAGGGATTGTGTCTCACATATGGAGGTATTTAATGTACATGAGTGCATTTTCTATGTCTTTCTATATCTTTTTTCAGGGATTGTTTTCCAGTGTCTGGTGGGCCTAATGAGATGCTCCTCTTGTGGACTTCAGTGTCCAGTGCTCTTTGTGGCTGTGTCAACAACCCACAGAATGGTACACACACACACACACACACACACACACACACACACACGAATGCACACACACACACATACACACACACACACACACTCACACTGCCATGCATCAGAACTGCTGACGTAATGGAACCTAATCAGTGCAATAAGATATGAAGCAGGATCATTAACCCTGACTCTTCTCTGGAATTCTGTCATCACAATAAACAGTTGATACATAACAGAAGCAGATTTCAAAGAGTTAATGTATAAATGTGTTTTTATGTTTTCTATTTGTGTACCAGAGGAGAACCAGCGTGTGTGCATGTGTGTGTTTCCCCTGGTAAAAGTGTGGCTGATGCAGGTGTGTGCATCCAAGGCAGAACTGGCACAACCCATCTGCTCTTTCATTGGCATGACTGTGGCTAATAACAGTAAGTAAACAGTGCTAAACAGAGGATGAAACAGTGTAGTAGAAGTTTTAGTGACGATACTTGCTGAGTGAACATATATTGCTTTTATATGTTTATAAGAGAAAAAATTAAGCATTCTCAACTTAGAGGTCCAAATAATTCTGGACCATTTACTGTAAGGTGAAAAGTAGGACACCTAATGAACCTTGAATATCTGATCTATTTACAATGATTAAAATTAGAAATAGGTGCATCACAACAGCTGCAGATTATTAGAACGTGGTTACAGAAGATTTAAGAGTCTCTCATGTTTAGTTTGGTTTGCTCTTGATTGTTGGAGAGAGAGGGATCACCATTGGGAGATCCAAACAGCTCCCAAAGGCCTTCAGAAAGAAGGCTGTAGATGCAGATGAGTCTGAGAAGGGTTTTTCAAAGATCTCAGAACCATTAGAAATCAGCCATTCCACTATATGATGGTACATTTACCTTTAATTGATCATGCACTGTACAAAAAAGATGTGATTTGACAATATACTGAAGATGAAGATCATGCTTACTAATTGTATGCACAGTAAGTGTGTTTTTGCTCATCAGCATATGCTCAAGAGTATTTTGCATCGGTTGGAGGGCTGGTCACACTCACTGACACTTTAGCTTGTGTGGTGCCCCAGTGCAAGAACAATGCTGCGGCTTGCAAGCTAGCTGCTATGATCACCAGAACGCTTTCTGCCTGCATCTCAGACAATGGTAATTAAGTATGTTTGTCTGCATACACACATGGGTGTAAACACAGTAAAGCAGGTGGTGTCATTCATTCTCTTTCTCAGAGGTTTTAGCCCCTGTTCTGTCTGAGCTGCGGATAGTTCCAGACCTCCTCCTGCTGCTGTCTAGCCCAAACCTCAATCACCGAGACCAACTGGCAGTGGTCTTGACCCTTGGGCACTGTACTGATGCTTGTGGTGAGTGTGGCTGCATCTAGATGGGTTTTGTAAAATATGTCAAAAATGTTTTTGAAAAATTGAGTAAATGAGTCTTTTGATTGTTTTCTCTTTGGTATATTTGCTCTTTCTTTAGTGGAGCATCAAACACAGTTGTTGCTTGGTGGAGGACTTCCCCAAATGATCTCTTTGCTGACTGACACTAATGATGAGGAAGTCAGAAAGGCAGCTATTTTTGTGCTACATACCTGTAAAAAGATCAGTAAGTTACTTCTAAAGCATATCATCTTAATCAAATAGTTGCCAGAAAAACTGAATTCTGTAAAACTAGATTATTTATTTGACCCCTAAGATATTAACACATAGTAACTGTATTTTTAGTAATAGTATTTTTTTTATTATTGAGTCAACAAACATTTACCAAATAGGCAATGTTTGTATGTTGATGTTTTATAATTTTTTGTACAGCTATGCTACCAGAACACTTTTGCCACCTGGCTCCATGTGCACCCTGTAATGTTTGTAAATGGAAACCCTTTTATAGAACACAAATTGTTTAACTCCTAATTCTCTGAGATTATCCACCAGTGAGCAGATGTACATGTATTTGTTTTTATGTAATTAACTGTTTAGTTGGGATGCAATGATCCAATCACATGGATCGGCAGTGTGAAACATGAAAGCAATGTAATATCTATAGTTCTTGTGCTTTAACTGTGTTTAAGCCACTCTTACATAAATCTCTGTCTAGTTCTTGCCAATTACTTAATGATAGCAAAGCCAAACAGTTTGGTAGTACTTGTCAACAACAAAGATATTCTATTCCATTATATTAATATATCAGGATGGGAATATAAGAAAATATATTCCCATCCTGGTTAATAAACATAAATATCATGGAAAGAAGCAGCAGAACCAGACTCCTTTATTTTGTTTTAAACTCACTGTAAAGAGCACGTTCAGAACTGAAGGAAGGACACTTCGGAACGACTGCTTTAGAAAGACATCAAAGGGCACCAAACAGCATAAATTCTTTATTTTAGTTCTCTGGAATAAAGTCATTTAATTTCATCTAAATTTCCCTACGTCGTGGGGCTGTGTTATTTATAGCAACATAAAGATCAGAAAGGATTTTGAACAAGAGTCACCAATAATGTACTCTGACAGATCGGGGGAGGTGCAAAAAAATCTATTTGACTTTCTGATAATGAGTATGTATATTATCTACAAGAGACAACATGCAACTTGTTTTCTTATTTGTGTAATTAAATATTTCTTTAATGTGTTCTATATTATTGTTGTTTAATAATTATGTACAAAAGCCAATTATTATCACATTAGGGGCAAATATATATCAAATGGGTAGACTTGGCTTTAAAGAGTAAAAGATCTTTTGAGACATTCATTGATGAATTATGCTGAAGCATTACTGCAACAGGGCTTTCACTAAATGTTTTCTTTTTTTGTCTCTCCCTCTTTCTCTCCATAATTCTTTCTCTCTTTTCAGCAGAGTTATTGTGTGGAGACACATTGGGTCAGAACAAGAAGTGGGACTTGCAGAAACACTGGCAGTCAGCCCAGGAAATACTGCAGAGAATTCAGTGTCTAGAAAAGCAACAGCTGGTTTGTGCAAGATGTTGTGATACAGATATTGACACTTTTTTCATGTTTGCTGTCGTTGTTAGAGAAATGGTGATCTGTGGTCTCTTTTACTCAGAAGGGGGAGGAGCAGTGGAAAAAGGATATGGAATATGCTCCAGATCAGCACACACAGCCAGTTATGTTGAGGCCTGTGGAATGCAGCGAGGAATTGTGGGAGGGCTCAGTGGTGCGAAAGGTGAAAGGTCGATGCCGGCTATATGAGGAGTCAGAGAGAGAGAACATTCTGCACATGTACACGACCCCTACACAACCTCGGGTTCAGTCAGTCACAGCCGAGGGAATGCAAAACCTTGAGCAAATGGTGAATGCTTTTATATTTCTTTTAGTTATGTTTGCTTGAGGACTTTAAAGCAGCAGTTCTACAAGAAGAGCTCTGCTGACAGTGTAAAATGGATGTATGATAATACAGTGCTGTGATCTGAAGCACACAAGTGTACTTCTGAGTGGTGCTAAAGAAACAAAATAAAGTTCTTGGAGTGGCCAAGTCAAAGTCCTGAGTTGACTCTCTCGGCCAGTTAATGCTCCAAACCCTCCAGTGTACCTGATTTTAAACAATTCAGCAATAAAGATTGAGACAGAATTTCTCCATACAATTTATTGCAAACATTTGATGGCAGTTGTTAGTGCCAATTGTAACACCTCCACTAATTATTTGGTTTAGTGGGCAGGTTACTTTTTCAGAAGTCACGTAGGTTTTGCATGAATCTTTAACTCACTATGCAGTTATGTCTCAGGCAGTTATGTAAAAAAGGTGCATAAGTGCTACCCCTGCTACTCTACTGTATGAAAAGGCTCACAGAGGCTACTTTTGGGGAGTGTACCTCATGGTTGAAGACATGAAGACATTTTGACTTTGAGAGGGGCAAATCATTGGACTGAGAGAAGCAGGATGGTTGTTTTGGCAAAAAAGGAAATTTGTGTCACTGTTCCAGTCAGCATTGCCATTGGAATACTGCAAACTGGAACCGTATTTATTTTAGTGACAAATCCAGGTTCCTTTTGATTTCCTTTTGATTGTGTTAGAGTATGGATTCTTTGTGCACTTCAATCCTGCCTTTGCTGTGGAATGAAACAGCCTCAGTTACTGGTGTGATGATCTGGGGAGCCATCAAATACAACAGTCTATCTCCCATAGAAGTGATACAAGGGTCACTTACAAGCTCAGCGATATGTGCAGGACAATCTATGACCATGTGTTGCTTCATGTATTGATTCTGACATTTTTCAGCCCACACATATCAATAGTTCCCAGAAATTTCCCTGCCAGATTGCAACATTTCATTGTCCTGCTAGATCTACAGGCCCAGCTGCAACATCTGTAGGCAAATGCCATGCAAAACCAGTATGCCTCCATGCTCACCTGTATGCCATCTTCTATTTAGGCTCGAGGCAACCCAACAGGGTACAAGTCAATAAACTTATCCATTTATTTTAATGTTGTAATCACATACATCCACCAATCAGCGTAACGGCCATAACCTTGTTTCTACACTCATTGTCCAATTTTCACCTCCATTCACCATACAGGAGAACTTTCATATATTTATTTCCTGTAGTGACACTGACCTGGTGGTGGTGTGTTAGTGTGTGTTGCTCTGATATGAGTGGAGCAGACGCAGCTGTGCTGCTGGAGTGCTTAAACCCCTCAGTGTCACTGCTGGACTGACCAGCTAGACCAACCAGAAATATACAGAAGTCTGAGATTGTGCAAAACAATTAAACTGGCAAGAAACCTTTACATAAAGTCTTAAAGTTTATTTAAAAGTAAGCTTTGTAGCACCTTTATTTTTAAGAGTTTATTTCCCATTTGTGTGTAGGGGCACATTCGGCTACAGACCTTTAGAGACTTTGAAAAGTCACTGAACTCTTCCCAAGTCAGAGAGGAACCACGAGATCTGAGAGAAACAAGGAGGGCAGGAGCAGAAAGAAATGTGGTACAAATGAGGAGACAGGATGAGGTGAAAAAGAGAGATATGAGAGAGGAGACGATGAAGATGAATGCTCACAGCAGCAGAAGGGCAGACATGGGCACAGATGACTGGGCTAGTGGAAGCCCCAATAAAGCCACATGCAGCAAGTCACCAGCAGAAGGCGTCAGAGGCATGCAGAGGTAGCAATATATCTTGTAATATTAAAACTGTTTTTGTTATTCAGTTGTTAACACAGCTGTTAGACACTATATTGTTTTCTAGTGGATATTACTGCAATATCTAGCATGTTTTCATATTATAATATGTAGTATTAAATCAAGATATCATCATATCAGGCTGAAATAACTCTCACAATATCTCACAGAGTCAGTGGAGCTTGCCTTGTCACTGCTGTGACATTTTTTCTTTGTTATGTTTTTGTTGGGTTTCAGCCCAGATATTTTCAGACATCCTGCTCCCATGAAGCAACGCCAGCAGAGACAGGCTCTCTCCGAGGGTACACAACTCACTGTATAAAGCTTGTCTATCTTCAAGTGAACAGTATTTAAAAAGGACTGTTAAAATCTATTATCTGTTGTATATGATGCTGTTTCCTCAGATGAACTATCTCTGTGCTCTGAGCTGCGGGCAAGTGAGATTGAGAGGATCCTCATCACCCCAGTTGTTTTCAAACCCAACAGTTTTCGCTGTGCTGGTGTGGTTTTGTTTATGTTTTAGCCAATTCTCAATTAAGTAATAAAATAATGATAAGGATGTTCATAAACTTTCATGCTTTGATTCTCAGACATTTCTCCATGTTGGCTCTCCTTGTTCTGACTCCTCCCTTTGATGGCTGTGTTTCAGCTTGTGTGAGTGGAGAAGATGAGGTAGACAGCCGTTCAATGGGGGTTCTGCTGCGCAGTTGCAGATGCCTTTGTGAGTTTCACCTGGTGCTGCAGCAGGCCGAGGATCACTTCAAGAGAAATCTGCAACGTGAGCCTGCCAAGCATGCACATGACCTTGACAACCTGCATGAGTGCAGGGCCAGTGATGCTGAGCTAAGGTCTCCTGATGGCTTATCCAAACATACCAACAGCATGGAGTGTGAAGGAAGAGTGGCAAACACAGACAGGCTGAATCCATGGGATGCTATGAAATGTAAGCCCAAAAAGCCTGTAAATATGATACCTGACATGATAGAGGGGTCATAAATCAGTAAATACCATAAAGTACAATTGTTCTTTTTTGAACATTTCCACAAGCACAGCTGCACCAATTAGCCTGGAGTTTTTCTCCAGTTTAGCTCTTTGAATTGCTTTAAATGTACTTTCCATGTAATGAATATAAAATATGACAGTTTACCTTTTTTAATTAAATTGTGATCACAAATGAGTTTTTAACTATATTATTTTTTTTAGATGCACTAGTAATTATATATTGAATATAACACTGGTAAATGCTTATGTTGCACATATTTAATATACAATATTAATTGAAAATCTATACTGTATTTTTGAGAATCAATTCAATACTACAAAACATAATATTGTGATACTATAATTATTGAAATTGTCTTACACCTCTATTGAAGGCTGACCCATTTATGACTTTTATTTTCCTTCTGAAATGTCCTTCTCTCTTTCCAGTTATAAATATCACTCCACTGAAGAGGCCATGTGAAACAGAGGGTAAAATATGTGTTTTTCTTATTTAAAATATTAATTTTTAAAATATGGAAGTGTTGAAACTGCTTGTATATTTTGATTGGCTGAGTTTCAGGATAAAGTGTGACAAACATTTATCTTGAAAAGCTGCCACAAAAATGAATTGTGTGTTGTGTAGTCTCAAAGGTCACATTGTAGTGCTGATGATGTAAATTATGGAGGAACAGGCAAGGTAAAAATTAATAAGGGAACAGAATTTGAAAGAAAAGGAAAAGGCAGTGCAGGTTAAATCAAGTTAACAATGACCCAGTTCTGGGATCTGACCTCTGCTCACTGAGCGGTTACTGGATGCACATTCATTAAGACACACAGGAAATGACCATAAGTTGCCCGCCATGACCCATACTCATTTTCACATCTTCATAATCTCAACATTTATGGATTGATTACTGAGATTCACACAAATCAAAACCTTATACATATTCCTGGGACATGTACACATTGTCCTGAGGCAGTTTTCAATTCCATCCAAGTCATTGCGTGCAGGCATACAGGTTTATACATGCAAGTACAAATGCACAGTACTGCGTATAAACAGCAAGACTTATGTACATGGTAACATGTATTGACAGCCATTAAGGCTGTTTATACACCCCCAAACCCTTGACCTCCCCCAGCTTGTTGGCCTGTGGATGTAAGGTATGGTTGAAAACATCTCCATATGGATAAGTCCTATCCTGCTAGAGAGATTTTGCATTTTACTACCGTGTGTTGCCTGCGTTTACTCAGTCTGGAGTCTCAGTAATCTAAAGATCATGCCACATCTGCTCTGCATTAATATGGATGAAACATAGCATATACTTTACCCACATTCATATCAAGAATAAGAATATTGCTGAATGCAAATGAGTTTAATTGTACCAAACTTTCTCTTTTTTGCTTTCCATTTTAGGCTTAAACCTTGAGAAGAGAAATGTTTCCAGGCTTAGTGAAACAACCAACAATGGCAAAGAGACTGTAAGATTTGTATAAAAAATTAGAGATAATTTGAAAATTTGTTATTTATATAGAATATCATGACAATTGGACCAGCAGTCTAATGCGCTACCAGGATCGCAGGTTCGTCATGCTGCTTGCCATTGGCAGCCGGAGTCTGAAAGAGAGTGAAGTTGGTCATACTCTCTCCGGTTGGGTAGATGGTGCTGACTATATACCAATTTGGAAGTGCCAATTTCCCAACCACACTAACACTCTCACCTATCACATGGGATGCTTCTGACACTAGGAGGGTGAGGATGAGTACTTCAATTTGGCACTTCCATATTGGTTGGGATAAAAAAAAAAACATCAACAACAACAACAAAGTTTTCTTTTCTTGTAGGATTTATTCTAATTCTTACAATATGAAAATGTGTGACTCTGTGCAGAACTGTGCAGTACTCAGAGTACAGTACTCTGCAGTACTCTGCAGAATTATTATTATTATTATTTATTATTATTATTATTATTATTATTATTATTATTATTATTATTATTATTATTATTATTATTATTATGTAATATATAATAATAATTAAATGTATAACATCTTTCATATACCCAAAGCTGGAGGGTTTTTAAGTGTAAACACTTAGGATACAGGAGGAGTAAGGAAATAGACTTTAGAGGCATAGACTTATTGGTAGTAAGTTCCATAATAACTTACCATAAAGCCATAAAGCTGAATTATCTGCCACCAGCAGTAGCTAATCTGAATTTAGGCACTAGCAAAAGACCACTCTCGGAAACCTAAGTGACCTAGTGGGACAGTAGGGGTGTAGAAGTTCTGATAAGTAGATTGGTGCCAGAGTATGTGAAGATTGTTATGTCAGTAGGACAAAGTGGCAGAGCTAAAACAGAAATGGCTGAATATTTACAGTATCTCAGTTGTAACTGCAGTTATGTAAAGTTAGTAAATGTAGCTTATAAAACAATTTAACATTAGAATATAGAAATACATATATAAATGTCTTACATAAATTTTTTTTTGTAAGATAAAGTTTAGAGACTTCATTTGAAAATGGCCAAAATACTGACACATACATAAATACATAAGTTATATATTGTTTTTCATGAGAACTGATTTAGATTATCACCCAGATAAATAGATTAACATGTTTTTCAAATGTCCTAAGACTGCTACACAATAATATTACTATTACAATAGTACAGGTGACAACCTTTCTTTTTTTTAGACTTCAGTCAGTCAAAAAGAAAAGAAGAACTATTCTGCAGATGAGCTGGCCTTCCTTAGTGAGGGCGTAAAGCGCTTTGGTAACTCCTGGAACTCCATACTTTGGGCTTACCCCTTCCAGCAAGGACGCACTAATGTAGACCTGGCCAAGAAATACAGGCAAGATGAAGAGACCACTATATTACATAACATTCTGATTATGTGCTGTTAATACCACATTTGTGGGAACATAAAATACAAATTGAATGATTCTGCATTTTTTTTTTAATACGTAACTAAATGATAAGTAGTTTCATTTATGCCTGATTGATGTTAGATAACATTACACAATTGTAATATTTTCCAAATAATAAGGAAAACATTAGTGTTATGGCAACCTTTATTTACTTGTGCAACAGTGTTTTTGTGAAGTCCACCAAAGCCCATTTAAGAGTAGAGCACATATAATTATCTCTTCCATTTCATCATATTTCTGTGTACTCTCTGTCTGTTGAACCCTCTTCCCCTCCCCGCCTCTCTCTTTCTCTTTCATTTGCAGAAAGCTAAAGCAGGGCTTAGCTCAGGCACCGGACCTTCTAACACTGGATTCTGCTGAACAAAGAGTTCATTAGACAGGCGACATGGTCTACACAGCTTCAGCACTTGAGTTGGACTGTCAGACCATTGTACTTTTACTGTCAATATGTTTACTGAATATTTGAAAAGCTTCTGTAACAACTATTAAAAAGTTGAATATTTAAGTTTATTTGTTAGTGCCACATTTACAGTACTGGATTTCTTCCAATAATAATAAGAAGTGAGATGTTAATTGTTTGCATACAGCAGTGTGCTTTTATTTCAAGAGAAATACTTATCTTAAATTAAAGTTTCCCCCAGTTCACATCATCATTCAGTTTTTGTTTTCTAATAAGTACAGTACAAATGAACTTTGGGTAACTATAAATGACACCTCACTACTGCTTATAAGGTCTAAACTGCAAATGCAAAACATTGGATTTTAAGAAGGAAATAATTAATTGTATATATATAATCATGTGGAAAGCTGTGCAAATCTCATCTGGTACTCACATTCTTTGCTCGACATAGAGGAATGAGAGACAGATTTATTTATGTGGGACGAAAGGCTTCTCAGGCTGGGTCCCAGTGTATGGAGTCGCCCCCCCCCCCCTCCGTGGCCCCTGAAACCCCTTTCCTCTGGAAAGAATGCTGCCCTTCCCCCTACATGTCCATCTGAAACAGCTCAAGTGCTTGTGAGTAGTGTGTAAAATGTACTGTTGTGAGTGTTGTGACAAAAAAATGGTAAGCTGCCTGTACAGTAGTTATCAGAAATCTGAGTACTACACTCACAGTGCTTTCACTTGAACTCCTTGCAAGTGCACTGGGACCCTCCACTCCATTCTGCATTTTCCAGATGTTTTTGGCTTTCTTCCTCAGTGTTCCTGAAAACCGAAAACTCAGATGTGTGATATTCATGTGAATATATTTTCAGAAATTACACTGAAGACACAGATTTTTTTCTGGGAAGTTTAATGAAATATTACAATGGTTTCAGACTAGTTTGAGACTAAACATGATAAAGCCTTTGTATTCCTTTAACAGATAACCAGTCATGGTTTTGAGGGTTTTCACAGTCTGTCTCAATTTGCTCCCCTTGCTTGACCATGGTACTGTTTTCTGTCACTCCTTATGACAGATCATGTTATAGGCCACTTCATTTATAGATATTCAGAATAGAAAGGCATGTTGTTATTATTACAGCTATTCAGTTAACATTTTAAAACCTACTGAGTTTGTAATAGAGCTAGAATAATATTCATTATGTTTCTTGGTGGTTGATGCCAGAGATTGTGTAGTACATGTTGATAAAACACTTGATTCTAATTACATTATTAGTGGCTGCAGATAAGATTGCATTTTAATATCTAGGCACACTTCAACTTCATCTAGATTGTTCTAGAATGGTATTTAGCCTGAAGTGCTTGTCCCATTTGCAGTTGTTTTCTCACAGCATGTCCATGTGTTTTATATAAGGTCATTGACAGTGCTGATAGCCGTGCTCATCGCCTGCTCCATGTCTCCAAGGGTAACCAAAGGATCAGAGTTCAGAGGTGTGGGGTCAGCACCCATATCACAGTTCAGAGGAGGTTCTGCTGGTGCTGCTTCCTTTTTCATGCACACCAATGATTCCTCAATCTCAAGTGGTGCTTGAATTTCGATGTGACTGGGAAGGCCTTGGTTCTCCTCTGCCTCAGGTGTAACGTCTTTAACCATTGCTGCAGAAACAGGCTCTGGAAGGAGGCACTCTGCGATAGGCTGTGACTGTTGCAGATCCTCTACTGTTAAAGGTTCTGATGTGAATTGTGCTGGTTCTTCAGGAGGTTCAAGAATGGAGAAATCATTTTTGGGTGCAGCCTCAGTTGAAATATCAATCAGGGATTCATCCTTGGCTTCTGGAGCTGGAGCTGCAGCAGCGGGCACCTCTTTGGGGTCATCCTTTACACTGACTGCTGCCATCATGGCTTCCACTGCTCCCAAACCCTTGTTTACGATATCTTCAACTGGGCCAGTAATCTTCTCACTGACATTGCTCACTATTTTCTCTACAGTGTGCGTGATGGTCTCCAGAGGTCCAGATTCTGAGGCTGGATCACTAGGTGTTGTCTCGACCTCAGGAATCACTTCTATAGACTTGGGTTCATCTGCAACCTCAGCATCATCAGGCTTCTGCTCATCACTCTCGGTTGCAGGTAAAACTTCTGCTGTTTCAGGCTGATCTGTGGCTGGGGTTTCTGCTGCCACTCCCTCTGCTCCTGCAGCAGATTCACTCTTTCTCCGACTCAACTTTGCTCCCATTCTTCTCGCTACAAAAGACACAGGACATTAGATATACCACAAGTTATTTATTTGGACCATTCCAAGCTCTTTCTTCATTCAGAGTAGAGCAAAATAGGCCACAGTCCAGTGCTTGGACTGCCACACAAATATGAAGACTCAGCACTTGGCATGCAAACACAATGGAACTGCTGCGACTTCAGAAATACAGAAGATGCATGTTCCCTGTTAATGTCAGAATAGTGACCCAAGACCCAAGAACCAATTACAAAGCTGATGAATGTTTGATATGTTTGGCAAATTGATCCACCACAACTTTACAAATTGAACTTTCAACCAAGAAAACAGATTGTAGAACCAGCTCCATTTTGAACTGGAATGAGTTTGACATCGTAAGATGTGGGCACCAGGAAGTGGCCTCAGCAGGAAAGACCAGATCAGATAGAAAGAAAACATCCGTAAGCTTTGTGCATGCCAGCTAGGAGAATACATTGTGGGTGTGTGAGTATCCATGCGCAAAAAAATGGCATGTTATGTTCCAGAGCCTTTGCCACGTAGCCGAAGTTGTGACTTGCACAGTCACACTGTATGTAAATTAAAATGGATTTTGATAGGATAAGAAGACTATTGCCACTCATTAAAAGGCTGTGTGATTTTACAATTAGGCCTTTACTTTTAACTACTGCTGCAGTGTCTGGTTCAAACCAGTTAGCCTGAGAGTGAAAGTCTGCCAAGATAAGCTGAGGATTTTTCCAGTCATTAAATGTAATTAGAACCACTGTCTTTTCCATCACTGTCATGTCATTTTGCACTACGTTTCCCATGAACATGTCAGACAGTAGCATTGCACACTGAAGAGGATCAAATTCCTGAAGCTAATGCAGCGTTGACTGGACGCCTTTTCTCTGGGGAAGGGCGATGCCGTTGCACTGTATTTTTTATCCAACACCAAGTGACACCAAGGTTAGTACAGTACTACTCATAATTTTCTCAAAGTGTTCTTGCGCATTCTTTACATTTCTACAAGGAAAATATAAATGTGTACATCATAAAATATGTGGTATGCAATATATGAAAGATGTTTGCTTTGCTAGTAAATAAACTTCCAGTGTGAAATTACTCCTGATCTAACAGTGCAGAACATTCACACCATATCATGTGGATGTCTGTGCTTCTGCAGGAAGCAGATGGAAAAGTGGTTAATATTTTTGCTTAAAATCTTCTGGACATTTTCTCTTCAGAGTTTTCCTATATTTAGTGATATTCAGTACTATCTTGGTTTTATTTGACAGCTTCTTTGTGGACATATCCAAAGATAAAGTATTGAAGATCATCCATCTGTGATTCCAAAGCCTGACATCTTGTGTCTATAAGGCTGAGTCACAAGTTGAGACAAAGCAGACCAGTGAACCACGCCTTCTTCCAGCACACTGAACATGGGTCCCATTAAGGAGCAGCACTATTAAAGAGTGAGGCTATAGCATATTATTTCCTTTTAAGTAAGCTCAAAATACATTCATTTGTTAAAGAGACTGTAAACTTCCTATTTCGTTAAAATGGTTACTGCTGGTAAAGTGATTAGTGAAGCAGAATATCAGTGAGAAAAGTGCAGGGCTACTCTTCTTTTTTGCCTACCACCCATTATCAGTTTTTAGCATTACATATTAAAGCATTCACCAAAAAAAGTGCCATAACTTCAACTAAATAGCTAGACTCTGCAAGTCCTAAGCAAGTGCGTATAGATGTAGTTGAATAGAAACATATATGGAAGTATTAACTTTTAAGAAACAATGAAAATCATCAAACCGTTAAAGCTTTTATTATACTTATTACAATAAGTAATTGAGGATCTACTTGCTACCCACCTCTTTTGCTGAATGATGCAGGTGATACAGATCCAAGGCTGCTCCCGACTGACTGACTGACTGTGTGACTGTCCAAGATGAGTTGAGTCCAGCAGCCCCTCCCTCCTTACAGTCCTGTCCAAGAGTGTGCCTTCATAGGCTGCCCAGCCCTGCCCTTTAAAAGACAGCAACTTCTAAACTGCCTTTTTCTGTGTTTCTTGCTTAACTGATTGTAATCAAACCCCTGTAATGTCTTTAACTTTCTGTTCAGTGTCAAATTCCTTTGGTAACGTGTCAGGCTAAATTACCACTAATGCACTTCAGTGGTGGAGCAGACATACTGCCACTGGAGCCTTTTGGCTTGGAAATAAAATCGTCTTCCATAATTCCAGTTGAGCCAGAAGCGCCCTGCAGCCCATTCTGGGTGAGTCTGAGTCTGTGGTTTTCCACTTTGCTGCTGTCATTGCACAAAAAGGCAAAGACTTCATACCAAATGACCGCTGAGAGTACAGTCCTGCTCAATGCTGTGAGTTAATGCTGTACACTCACACCCTAATGGGAGCAGACTGGTGCCAGACTCTATAACAACAGTGCTGGCGGATATAATAGGTATTCTGTTATACAACATATTATAGAACTGTTTGTAAGTTGAGATATAAGGCCCATAAAATTCTGGTTTCTTTTTTGTATATTGTATCCAGTTTCTCACAAACATTTCGATTTGCTTGGTTCTTCTGAAGCAGCAGTTAAAAAACACCAACAACAACCCTAAATGCTTAGGTTTCTGTGTCTGTTTAAAGTTTACAAAACTGTGAAAATATTACATTGGTTGACAAAGAGAAAATTAAAATCTGGAGTCCAAATCAAAGCCATTTATTCCAGGTTTGTAAGTAATTTCTCTTTTACTGTACAATTATAATTTTGCTGTATACTGTATGTACCAGCCATAACATTAAAACCACCTGCCTAATATTGTGTGGGACCTAGGGCTGCACAATATATCTTTTCAACAACATCATCACATTCATTACACAATATTCATATCACAAGACATGTAATGTCATGGAAGGATAATTTAATAAAATGTTAATTTTATTTTGCTGTTTGATACAAAAGTAAAACTCATTTTCCATGACCAATTTACCTGACATGCCCAATATAATTTATTTATCATACTTATTTACGACCTTTGTTACAAAGATGGCATTATTAAGGTTGTATTACTTCTGGTGAAATTAGGTTCTGGTACAATTCCTGTATTTTTTTTATATTGTAATATATATCACAGAAAAAAAGAATTATATTATATATATATATATATATATATATATATATATTGCAGTGTCATTTTTTTCATCGTGAGCCACCAAACTGCTCTGAAGTTGTCCTGTGGTATTTGGTAGCAAGACTAATCTTAGCAGCAGATCCTGTCCTTGAAGTCGTGTAACTTATAAGGTGGGACTTTCATGAGCACCAGTGCACTGGTATTTACTTCCTTGGAGTATATCATTTAGGGTTATATTTGGTAGTGTATGTTATTTCAAAAACCAGTCAGTTGGTTTTAATTTTATGGCTGATTTGTGTATCTCCTTAATTCCCAGTACTGGCTGCTTCAGCAGGATCGGGGAGTCCACCAGATGGAGATAAAGAGCTGTTGAAACTGCAGAACGAAAGTTAAAAGGCTGGTTGGAGTTCAACAATTCTTGTGTTTGATGATTGGTGTGCTTTTGTGTTTTTTTTTTCCTATTCATTCAGACTACTTTATTCTCTCTGTTTCCTGGTTAATCTTTCTGGTGAAGCTGCTGGTTTGTGGAGCTGTAACTCCAGAGCATTGAGGATGTGTGGTTGTGTAATAAGAGTGATTGAGAGATGAGGAGAGATCAGTCCTAACACTCTATATCCCTTCATGTCTCTCTCTCTCTCTCTCTCTCTCTCTCTCTCTCTCTCTCTCTCTCTCTCCATGTTGATTTAGGAGGAGGTTTTGGCAGAAAGAGTAAATACCCAGGG